>WBNM01043322.1:0-167045 GCA_013399055.1 Ramphastos sulfuratus | reverse complement strand
AAAAAAAAAAAAAATCAGTATCTTCATTTCTCTTTTGTGTATTTTTTTTCCTTTAAGCGTGATATGTGAATAACATATCATCTATTTTTCCTCCCTGATTCTCATAGTATGACTGCCTTGCCATCTGAACTATACAATTACACATAAGCAGACAATAAAAATCACTAGAAACGATGCTTTGGGTTGCTCCAGTGACCACAAATGTTTAGAAAAATGCTCCCACAAACATGTTTGCAAGACCGTGTTTTTCAGAGTACGGTTTGGAAAGCTCAGACAGGAAAACCAAAAGAGGATATATATATTAAAATGTTTTGCTATTTATTGTTTCTGCAAAACCACTACTTCCGTTTTATGTTGCTTTTTTCACATCAGAAAGGAGAGGAGGGTTGAATAGTATTGTAGAAGGTAAATGACAAAGAAATCAGAAGTAGGTACATTTTCAGACTGTAAAGCTCAAGGAAAGCCTATCTTGAAAACAAGCATATTCCCCAATACTCTCTTCACTTTCGTTAGTACCAAACACACTGGTGCTGGCTCACAAAAGCTGCACTGATCCTCACATGTACACATCCTTTTTACTCCTCATTTCCCCTCTGCAAAAGTTTATCTTTGATATTCTCATCTAAGGTTGACCATGTGCTTACAAGATAAATTTGCCTTTAGGCCAAATGCATTTAACGTGCTTCATAAATAACTAAGCAGTCTGACAAATATCCGCTACTGATTTTTTCTGGGTCGGATGAAGAGGTGCCTGTTCTGTCCTGTCCAGAAGCAAACATATGCCATCTCTGCAGCTCAGTTCCCAAAGCATTAAACTAAACCAAAATCAAGAGTGCTTTAACTTCATGCTCCACGCTCTGATCTCTGCTGGTGGAGTACCTGAGCACACCTCTGGTTACCACTCTGGCTAGCAATGGAGAAAAACTCTCTCACAAGAGTACTGGGGGCATTATTGGGGAAACAAAATTTTATGTGCCCGAGGACAACTCTGACAGCTCATTTGTTGGGTCTTGCAACTCCTCAAGTCCTTATGTACATTCATAACTGACAGCAATTTTACCTCATTAATCAGTGCAAAATCTCTCCTCAATACTCAAAACTTTGGAATAAAAGTTGCTCCAACTGAATTATCATGAAAAAGTTTTTAAATAAGTATATTTGCTTTGGTCACTAAATAATTTCAAAGACAAAATGTGCCAGGCATGACAGATTATGAACACTGCCTTATTTAAGTGTAAGCTTAGACAGGTATTTCTAGTCATTTCAGCCTTTGCTTTTGACTCACACAACACATGTGAGGCAGTTCACAGACTAGACTAAATACTACTAGCCTACTAGAAAGTAAGGTGTTCTGGTAGCAGAAAACACATAGACTACTGCATATACATTAAACACAGTCTACATCCCCAATATGAAAGTGTAAGGAGTATGCCACAAATTTTCTAGGGTTTTTGTTTAACCAGGTAACAAAAAAGGAAAACATGAACACTCCCACTGAAGACAATGTTATGTCTTAAACTTGTCCAGCTAAAACAGCAGTGCTATTGCAAGTTAATTTGCCTAAAAATTAGTTTATATGGACTGACTTATTTTCAAAACAGGTGGGCTTTGTAAGCTTCTTTTGCTTGGCTTTTTTTGGTTTGGTTTTAATAAATAAGAAAATAATAAGGTCAAACTATAGACATCCAATATTCCCAAAGGCACTAACTTGATTAACAGAAAGCACTTCAGTGCTATGGTCACCTAAGCACAGCTCATAGGATGATCTATCTAGAATAGAATGCAGTTACAGATATTTTGCCAAGAAAATATCTTTTGTCATCTCGAAGAGTACACACTCCTGAAAGTTTACTGGCAAATGAAATACTGAAACATCTTTACCCAAAGTTGTTGGTGGGAGTGCACCTGAAAGAGGATTCTATGAAACACTTAATTCAGCATCAGGATACAAAAATTCTGACATGATGACTTTGTTTCCAAAAGCAAAGATTCCCACAGAAGATATTTTGTGTACCAGGGACAAAACCACATCTTCAGAAAGTGATCATACAGTTGTACTCAACAGTGGTTTGGTCAACATACAAGGTGTAGTATTTTTGTCCTCCAGCATGAGAATAAAATCCTGTGAGATACTATTTTACCACAGACAACAGAAGGACATGGACTCAGCTTGTGTAAAATTAATCCTTGGTTTTTGAGGGAATCAAAAATTCGGAATTTGATCTCCCATAAAGTTATTTTCTCCTCATTTCACATCTGTCAAATAGCAAAGGAGACAAAAATCTTAGACCACTATGGTTAGCTCTCAAAAGACTTTTTAGTCTATTTAATGTGTTAGAGTAAGATTCATGGATTTTCACATACTACTTTTGGACTTACTTCCCTTTTACTCTAAGTTTGTAAGTTCTTCTCAGAAATGGAGAAATCCTTTGTTCAGAATGAATAATCAAAGTTCACTCTGATATACAATCAATCACCGATTGACGTTCTGTATATTAAAATCTCTTGCAAATGCCACATTTTGCAAAAAGAGCCTTCCACTACTGCAAAATCTCCACCAAAGCCCCACAATCAATATAAAGAAATATAATACTCCAAAGAAGATACACTTATGCTATTTATGCAGTCTTTCTGGATATGTCCAACAATAACATATCCAGAAAAGAAGGCAATAGATATGTTGAAAATGAAAAGACATGCAGGGAAAACATTCAAGGGAGGAAATTAAGTTAGCTGGATTTCCCTCCCCATTTTGCAGAATGTGACAGGAGCAAACATAATCACTGTTCAGTTTCTCCTTCATGTTCTCAACAGCCTTTTTACACCTTTTATCAAAGTGAAATTAAGTGCTACTGCCTTTCAATCTACTGTCAAAAAAAGATCAGCCCTATAATACAGCACTGAAAAATACAGACAGTGAGGAAGAGAATTGTATACATACATTATATTTATACTTATCTAGCCATAAACATTATAAATTTATATATTCCTTCCTCTCCCCTATTTTTATTCATTTTTTAAAAAATTTAAATAGAACAAAAATATATTCTGAGGGGAAAATTGCTACAAGAAGTCGGGAAGATCTGCATTTTGATTTAAGGAATTTAGGATCCCATCCCCACACTCTTTACGGTTTTAAAGCAATTACGCACGACGTTTGCATAAACACTTCAAAATCATCAAAAGGTGTTTTATCAAAACAGCACTTAAGTTTTACATATGTTTCAACACAAATTAGTATTCAGAATTAAACAGCAAGTTGATTAAAAAAAAAAAGAAAAACACAACTACATCAGCTGTTATTTTAAACTCCACATAGTCATAGAGAGAACGGACCTAAAGGAAAGCAGGCAAAGACTGGGCTGAAGTGATAGATAGCTTCTTTCCAAATACTTTCTGTAATTTAATTATCTTATTAATTCTCTTACTGCCCTAGATTCCTAGCTACTCGTGATGAATTTTATCACTACCGGAAAGCCTGAATAATAATTACTATAGCAATTATGTTACTGGAACCATTGTGACAGAAGGATATTGCAAAGTAAGGCCAACAATAATACGCCGAACACTAGAGACAATAAAAAGATATGAGGATGTAGCTTGGCTTCCTGCAGACACAACCAATACCTCTATGGTAAAGATACACCCTTAATTTATAGCCATAAAAAGCTAAACTACAGCAATGAATGAATTACTTTGGCACAAACAGACACTCAATATGAAGCCAGACCATGACACTCAAGGGCACATCCTGTAATAACACTGATGTCCTGATAGTCAGCACATTCCTGATGCAAAAAATATACACATGTGTGACATGAATGCTTTCATGAGTATTGGGAATTTATGCCTTGAGCGAAGTGCCTGGGCATACCAACTGTAATCACTGGCAGTAAGTTTAATATAGGCTGATAAGAATGCCAAATGGAGAGAGTTCTCCAAAACCTCCGAGTCAAGTGGAGAAGAGTTGGGGAGTAAATAAAGAACCAACTAACGTAATTCCAGGATCAAAGACTACTCTGAATGTCACCTTCTCCAAGCTGCTGGGCTTTGAACACAACAACTTCACGAAGCCAAAAGTTTTTAGGGAATGGGCAAATCTATTGACAGGCTTGAGCATCACACAAAGACAAGGGTTTGGGTAAGATACTGCCTGTCCCTCATCTAGATAGCAAGTAGGCCAGATTGCAGGTAAGTATCTGTACATACTTAAAAAGGCTGCAGCCAGATGGCCAAATTTCAGATGTCACTCTCGACACTGGACTCCTTTCACTCAGCCTTTTGCCTTTTATTCCTGGATGAAAAGCAATGCAAATACATGAAGTGGTTCATCTGTGTTTCTACAGCTTTCTGGGATAGTATTTCAGATCTATAAACAGATAAATAGCACCACATTTCAAACAAAGAACATACCACTATTTTAGTACTGCTTTGACAAAGTTAAAAAACACCTCAGGTAAGTAACCAAAACAGCAAATTTGACACAATTACACAAAAAGGCTACATTTTGACCCAATTCAGTAATAATATGTGGAGGATTCTATATGCAAAAGCCATCTATTTTCTAAAGAGGAGCAAGAATCTGAGGGAATGTATTCATTATTAGAAGACAAGTCTGGCCAGAGTAAGTCTAACAGTGAGTGATTCATAGTTGCCAGTCACAACATATGGAAATAGCTTGTTCATGAACTGTTCAAATGTCCCTAACTTCAATACCCAGAGGCAGTACAAAGCCGTGCAAAAAAAAAAAAAAAAATAATATAGTCACAAATATGTCAGTTTTCTGAAATAAGGAAGAAAAAAAACTCCTATGATTTATTTCACTTCAGATGTACATAAAGAAAGTGGAAAGTAATGGTTTAACCTGCTATGCTAACTTCAAAGTTTAAGTAGTTTAGCAAGAACTGGTTTGGGCTCTTTAAAAAAAAAAAAAAATATATATATATATACACACACACACATTTTCTATAAATTTTCTACGTGTTTATATAGACACATATACATCTGTAAAATACACAACCAGATAATTTTAATTTAATGGAGAATTTGGAGGTCTCTACTTTTGTTACTGTTTTGCTGTGTTTCGAACCAGTTCCTTTGATAATAAACTCCAGTGATAACTAAAAAAAAAAAAAAAAAGATGTCGCTATTTCCAATCATTCAGTTTCAAAGGCATATTGCAAACATGCACATTCTATATACTTTACCATGACCAGAAGTAGAAAATAGACAAGAAAAATGAAAGTAGCACTGACATGGCACTATGCCATGTCATTGTTTTAGTTGCTTTATCACAGAGTAAATAAAGGCATTAAAAGCAGCTTTTTCTGATTTCCACTAGTGCTACCACTTTTCCTTTTACAGTGCCAAGCACATTACTGAAACCTGCCAGGTATTTCATTATTGAAACAACCCAATCTCCTTTCCTACATAGAAAAAAAACTATATGGAAGAACAGAACCTAGAACTCCTTTAAAGGTTCTCAGCCTTGAACCAATTCCCTACACATAGCTACCATTACCAAATCTGTACTATTGCATTAACTCACACCAAAAAAAGAAAAAAAAAACAAACAAAAAAAACCCAACACACTTGCATTTTTTTGGCTACTCAATAGGCCTTTTCTATCTTAAACTGCTGACTGTAATTGTGGCTCTTTTCCAGGATTTCCCTGGAGTATGATATTCTAAATCTTTGTGCCCTTCAACTTAAATATGTGTGTTAAAAAGTGACATATAAATATGTACTGTCCCCAGCTTCACCTTTTCCAATGGAGAATCTAGAAAGATGCAGTACCTTACCAGATCATTACCTCATCCACTATACTCCATGGCTGGCAGGACTGGAGCCATATGCTTTATCTTATTTTCAAAGTCCATTTAATCTTTCAGAACTACTCTCCAAACATCTCTAACAAATATATCCCCATACTAGATAACTCTTCAGAACAGTATCCGCTATCAGAAGTGAAGGCACAGCTCTCACCACATCACTAATTCTCAAACCTATTTCCCTAAAAGCATGAGACCTGCAAACTGGGTTACAACAACACTGAAGTTCCCCTTGCACAGCCTTACTTAAAAGGAAAGAAATTTTAAACAGTTATGCCTCATATTTCCACTGTTAGAAATAGTGTTAGAGTGCCGCAAAAAGGGGTGAGTGAGATCAAGCCTTAGAGCCCATTAGGAAATCTGAACTGCCTTTGTATGTGCTTGGGAATGTGAAAATTCAGATGTTAACAATTTCATAGAAAAGGCAACAACAGCAGCTGCAACATTTATTCCCAACAGGTCATAAAAATCACAAACAATAACATTATAAATAAAGAAAATTTAATACAATTGCTCTACAGCGCACTTCAATGGAAAGTACAAGCATAGTATGGGAGGAGTTTAAAATTTATAGAGAAAGTGTCTGAAACAACTGCAAACATGGTGAAGGGGAATGGCAAGGCAAGGGGGAACTAAGCGAAAAAGTATGATAGATCAGCAAGGTGAAGTGGAAGAACGTTTAACTAGCTGGAGGAAGTAGCATTAAAACCTTATTTCAGGAAACCTGGTACATAAGAAAACAGCTTCTAAAAGAACGCTTCAGGCTACTCAGCGGAACATAATAACTACTGGGCAACAGCACTGTATTTAAAAGAAATGCTAGTAAATTATTTGCATAGCTGCCTGCAGCCTAAACTGCCAACAATCACAAGCCATTCTTTTAAAATGAAGTTCAGGTATAAATAATATACTAAGGATTCAAGCATGCTATATTATGAGGAACAATTTAAGAAGTTTCCTGAGAGATTTTGCAAATGAAGAAAACAAAGGAAACATAAGATGCCTATTATTTGAACATCCAGAGGGGGGAAAAAAAAAAAAAAACAACTTATATTTCTAGAAAGCACAAGATCTAAACATTGGGAAGTCAAATAATTTATCTTTAAAGGAACAGTGCTTTGTTAGCACTGTTTGCACAGTGCTTTGAAAGATACCTCTCCAGCAAGGACCACAGATGCTAGGAAACTACCTTAAAAAAAAAATCTGCCAATCGATTCATCATCAATTAACTTTTGCTCCCTGGTATTACGAAAAGGACTTTAACCTTCCAAATTATTCACATATTTTTAAAAAATAATTTAAAAATAACAGAATCTGTATGCTGAATTAACAGATATAAGCAGTAAGTTTGTTTATCACTAAGCAGAAGAAATACTCCCACAGTACAGCTAATCAGTGTTTCAACATGATCTGAAGTAATCATCTGAAATGGTAATAAAGTTGTTCAGTCCTTGCTCTCCCTGTTACAACATATTGTTACTCAGACACGAACTATATTCAAAATCCAATATATGGGTACCACTAATCAGCCAGAAAGTAGCAGTATTACATCACTTCTACTCCAAAGAGTAATTCCCCATCTACTATCTTGATCTTCTCAAATCAATCCTACAATCTCTTTCTTGAATGAGATACTGTCTTCACTCAACCTTGAAGTGTTTCTAGTACTTGCTATTGTAAAATAAACTAACAGAAGAAGCAGAACTCATACAAACTTCCCTCTTGCCTTCCTTCTCTTCACCAATGCATTCCAGAATTTTGAGGAGGGAAGAGATGGATGGATTACTTTCATCCGAATCAATTCTTTCATCAAACTCAATACGAACACTAATGACAATGCAGGAGATAGCACACAGTACATGAGTAACGCTAGGTCAGTTTAAACCAGGTGCAAAGCTGCAATCATCTGACTTCCAAAAAGCAAAGAAGGTGAGCAGGTACTATTTCTGTTCCAGGAATGATACTGCACCCTCAATATTTGTCTTTCGTATACAATATTCTCTATTAGGCTGTACATTCCTACAGCTAATGGGCAAGTACCTACACCAAGCTTAAATATAACATAGTATTAAGGTACTCACTGGCAACTAGGGACAGCTTAGTTTGGAAAGAATCCCAATTTAGCTGCCTTTGCATGTTAACTTAAAAATATGAGAGATTACTAGCTCTATATAAAAATCTCACCCAAAAAAAGTACTTGAAACTGGGTTCTGACTTGGTTTTGCTTGTGACTACACCATTACAAACTATTTGTGAAGAGCTTACTAAGTCCAACAACTGCAGAGAAGTTACAATTAACATTTTGTGTTTCTTTGGGATATTGTTTGTTTGGGTTTTTGTTGTTGTTTTTAATTAAGGAGTTATCCTTCATATGATGAAGAAACCCACTAGTTTACAAATGTCTTTTAAAATTACATTAGGCCCATAATAATCTCATCACAGGAGAGAAAAAAAAAAAAAAAAAAGCAGCAGCCTTTCTGATGGTCGTTTACTCTGCTTCCTGTACTTCTCAACTTAGAAGTTTCCCAGAGTGACTGAGTTTTACCTATGCCAAGTACTACACAAAGAGGTTTCCATTCTTTTTTCTTTCCCAGTACCATGATCCAACTTCATGTCATAAGCAAGCTATCATAAGATGTTGAATTGAAATTAACACCCCCACCCCGCTGGTCAGCTAAGAATCAGTTGATCATATGTGAAGAAATTGAATAAAAATCTTTCTATCAGAAAGTATGGCTGAGTATTATGAGAATTGTGGGTAAGAATGCAAAATTATTTTATTTGCTATCAAATCTGAAGTAATTTGGTTTTCCCAGTCAGAGCCCAATTCTTGTAACCACATTCCAAGATGACAGTTTATGATACATATCAATGCAAAATAACTACTTTGTTGTTATCATCAAATCATTGCCTCTTCACACACATTCTCACACACCTCACACTTCTGGGGGGTAAGAATGAAGATTGGATTTCAAAAGCATTAGGGCAATTAATTACTTTGATTTGGAGAAAAACATTCTCCCTATCATAGCTCAGTAGACATATCACCAAATATGACAGTAAAAAAAATTTCTGTCATGAAACATGCTAGTCATAAAAATACATACCAAATACATAAAAAGGGAGACATTCAGATACTAGCAGCTTTTTTTATCAAAGCTACTCTCACATTAAAAAAACAGAACACGTGTTCAAAGCTGTTGCAGCAAGCCCTTTTGCCCTTACACAGGTCTTAGAGAATCACTACTAAATTCCCCACAAAGCAAATCTTTTCATCACACTTTTAAGGAAATGGGAAAACTATTGCTAAGTTTATTAAGAAATACAATCATCAGAACATCATAATTATATTTGTGTCCCAAAGCAGTATGAGTTGTGTATTTTAATCCTATATAGTTTGATAACATCTACTGCATATACATTAAGGAGGAAGACGAAGTTTTACTAGCAAAACTCTTTATTCTCACATGCATTATGTTAATCTTTTCATGGCAGGAGGTGGATTTCCCTGAAGTAAGGTACATTGTCAGCAACAGAGGCACTGAAGCCATGAATATCAACCAGTTTAGAACAGATGGGATACCAAATTCCGTTGAACCTTGTGTGCTATGTTAACATCTGCTTGAATTATATTCCGATCATTCCTTTTCTTCAAATTTTTGCTAAGTTATTGAGACCCTGCAAAAATTATTCCTCCATTACAATTAGCACAACCTTACAGTTGAAAAATATGCAGAAGAGCATTCTGTAACTCAAGCTATCAGCCACTACCATTTTCAGGGTTCTAATCTCTAATATCCAGCTCAGAATGCACAAAATGGAAAAGAAATGCTGAGAAGTAAAATCCCAGTGGCATTCATACAGCCCAATATGAAGTTTATGCTGACTGGCTTTGTTAGAAGCTCACTGTGAAACTTCCTGTGTCACTCAAAGTCCACTTTAAGTTTTAACATCAGTAGGAACACGACATGTGCACTTCTATTCCTCCAAACTTCAAATGTTCACAGTCTAAATATCTGCACAGCCAAATGAGGAAACAAATCAACAATGTTTGTAAACTAGCTTCTGCATTTGTATATACCAGAAGTCTCAGTGCTCTGTTTTCAGACTTCATCACAAACTATGTTCACGATGGTATTTTTCCACATCCCTGGAGCTCTTAAGTAAGTAACGTAGAATCTATATAACTTCTGCATCCTTACATATAACAGAAAGTGTTGCCTACCAGGCAGCTCTTATTTCAAGGAAGGTCTTTCAAGGCAGGAAAAGCAAAAGAAATCTTACAGTTTTCAACTTCATAATTTTTCTAACTACAGATCTGTAACAGTCTAGGGGATAACTACACTCAGTAAACTGGATAACTACACTCTGTAAACTGCAGAAAGTAACACATTCAATGACAGTAAAACATCCATGTATCACTAAGAACAGTGTCTTTAGCTTTTTCTTTTCACGCTGTGCTCTCCTTCACAATGCCAAGCGTTAGTAAGACATCTGAAGGCGCAGTGAAATGTGAAGACTCGTTGCAGCAGCAGGCAGCTGAACTAGACTCGCTTTCGGCACCGCTGCTGTTTCCCTTCTCCCCTCCTTGGTGCCCGTCAAAAGGCACATGCAGGCCAGCCGCATGTGAACACCGTTACTCTTTTAAGAAAACCCATTCAGACGCACTACAGAAATATTGATCTTTCCAACTCCCATTTCTCCTAGGTCTCATGATCTCGCAAAACATATACACAAGCGAACTCAAAGGCCAAGGCTGCTGCCCCTGCTGCTGACAGTCCCTTCTGCTGGCCCCAGACCGTATTGATCGAGTCCTTTATCACTTCGGGTATGTAAACAGAAGGAGCCGTACGCGGAAAGCAGCCAGCCCCGGCGGGGCAGCACGGCGAGGCGGCTGAGCCGGGCTGCCGACCCCTCGCACTCCCGCCGCCGGTCCACCCGCCCGCGCCGCCGCCTCCCCTGCCTCCCAGCGCCCTGCTCCGGCCCACCGGCCACCAGCCCCTCGTCCGGCCCGTTCTGCCCCCGGCCGCGCCCCGCCGCCGCTCACCGAGCTTGCCGCGGGACTCCTCCAGCTTCTGAATCTGGCTCTCCAGGAAGAGCACGGCCACCCCGAAGACCAGCACCGCCAGCAGCTGCAACTTGGGCGGCAGCATAATCCTGAGCAGCCCCATGAGCAGCAGCAGCAGCGCCGCCCGCCCTGGATCACGACATAACGCGGGGCCCGGCCGCGGAGGCCGGCGGGAGCCGCCGCCGCCGCCGCCGCAGGGACGGCGCGAGCGAGGGCAGGCGAAGGAAGCGCGGCTGGGGCACGCGACAGGGGTCGCCGCCGCTTTCACATCGCCCCACAGACTGCCCGCCCGGCCCGCCGCCCCCTGCACCCGTCACCAACCGCCGAGCGGCGGCCACCAGCGCGCCCCTCCCCCGCCTGCGTGCGGTGCTCAGCAACCGAACGCCCAACCTCGCTCCCGCCCCCCACCGCCGCCGCCACCGCCACCGCCACCGATTCCCGGCGGTGGGACCCACCCCCGCGCCTTCCGCCATTGGGTGGTGCTATCGCCATCCCGCCTCTCCCGCAATTTCATTGGTTCTGCTGAGGTAACGTCCCGCCTACAGGGCGTTGACTCCTCCGTTTCTCTCAGCTCTGAGTTGCCGGACCGAGGTGATGTCCCGCCTACATGCGACCCTTCGCGATTGGCTGGCCGCTTCTGAAGTCCAGCCCACCCCTCTCACTCTCATTGGGCATAGTCACCTCGCACTTGAGAAAGACACTATTGTATTTCTCAGCCCGGCTGTCAATTGCTGGGGCTAGGGGCCTATACACGGGTTGGCAGCCACTCACCGGAAACAAGATAGGTCCTTTTCTGAGGGTTGTTTCCGTAATGCCTGAGTAAGGTTGGGGAACAGAATCTAATCTTACTGTGAAGAGCTGCTCTCGGTAGACCAAAATAGCTTTGCTCCAGTCTTCCTCCAGAGATTTTAGGCTACCTATTTCTGCTTGTGCTGCTGGGGACTGGGGAGAAGTCTATGCCTCCCTTATCAGGCAGTGTGTTCGGCATCCATAGTGGGTGAGGTCCATCAGCGACCTCCCGGCAACGCTGGCAGGACCGTTGCGGCACCAAGATGGCGGCGGCCGTCGAAGTAGCGGCCCTGGGGCGTTGCTGGCTGTGGTTGCTAATGGGGCTGCAGGCGGTGAGAGGCTATTCTGGTTTGTTCGCTCTCGGGTCTGAGCGCGGCCGAACTTCCTAGGAGAGAAGGTGTAAGGAGAAATGGGGCGGAAGTAAGACGTGTCTTATAGCGGGAGGCGGAGGCGGCGAGCCTTGCCCGGCCCTGCCCATCCTATCCCCGTATCGTCGTTGAGGGCCTTTTCCCACTCCTGCTTGGATGACTGCCTCTTTCACTCTTTGTCGGAGACTGTTTTCTGTTTCTGCCCTCTTTGCTTTAGTTGTCGCTGCATCTACTGCTTCAAATTGCTAGAGTCGCGTATGGAGCCTAAACACCTTGTCTCTCGCCTCGCCTCCGGTTTGCCCTGTTAGCTGCGAAAGTGCGGCAATCGCTGTGGGTATTGCAGTGACTCCTGAAATATATGTACACATTTCGTCGCTCCATTTTTAATAGAATTTGTTATTATAAGCCTCGTGGCCTGGGTTATCCTGTTTGCTAAAGCTTAGGATGTGTTTGAAAAGTGAAGATGAGTGGCTTTGTATTTCGAGTTGTCCCAAGAAGGCAGCCCTCCGAGGTTTTCCAGACAGGTCAGCTTTCTCTCTTCTAGTGCACCTCATACCCTTAAAGTTCTAACCCACCTGAGCTCCAGAGTCATAAAACTATACAAAAGATGTGTGAAAATGTTACACTCTTAACTATTAAGTACTTCCTAAAGCAATTTGTATCAATAGTGGATTTGCTTTAGTATATGAAATTATTTAATGTCAAAAGCAAAGCAGTCATAATGTGTACTTGTAGCCAAAGCTTTAAAGGAGAGCATGCTGCTGAAATGAAGTGCATCACTGAAGTAGGTGAAACTTTCAACTTCTGTTGGGAAATCAGCATCTGAAATGTGATGTCTGAGCAGTGACATTAATTAGTACACTTAGTATTTCATGACTGTGCACTGCGTACAGTACTAAAGCAGCTTTTAAATTGCTGTGCAACCAGAACTACTTCAGTGTGGAATTCTCTTGTAATGGAGATTTTACTTGCTATCATACGCTTACTTTTCNTTGTTGTGTTGTTTTTTTTTTTTTTTTTTTGGGGGGGGGGGGGGGGGGGGGCGCTGTCCTAGGTGCCTTTTCCTGAGGTCTTTCATCAGGGCTGAAAAAACATTTGGGAAAACGTGTCTCCATTCTTAATTTCCTCTCTTGCTGCCCTTGCTCCCTCCTACCCCAGCGTACTGCTAGGAGGAAAGACTTTAATCTTGGATGTAAGAAACCTCTGTGTAGGGAAGTGAGAATGTGAAAACAAACCCAAATATCCTTTAGGTGCTGTGATAATTGGTAAAATTGTTTTGGCTGCTCATTGAAAATGGAACTGGTGTTATACATAGAAGTCACGTAGTTGAATCGCCTGGTTTAATGTATTACTAGTAAAGCAGAATTGCAGGTTTGTTTTTACACTTCCACTTCTAACATGAGATTTTCATGTGACATCAATGCAAACATGAAATTTAAATCCTACTTTTATGTCTTCATCGCTCTCTGGTTGTGCTTTTCCCAAGCTCATCTGTTGTGCTTATTTTCCAAATATGTTTTTGGTGACACAAACTTCACTGAAGTTGGTTAGACTGAGCAGGCTTTAGAGCCTGCAGCCATGTGCATTTCAGCTGATTAATCATCTTTAAGTTTTTTTTCTAATTTGGAGCTAGTAATAGGAAAACAGTGGAGTTGTCAGAAGTGTATAGAAAAGTGACTTCCCATTAAACATGCACCCTCAGCAAGTTCGTTGACGACACCAATCTCTGTGGTGCATGCTGGAGGGAAGGGATCCATCCAGAGGGACCTGGACAGGCTGGAGAGGTGGGCACAAGCCAACCTCATGAGGGTTCAACAAGATCAAGTGCAAGGTCCTGCAGCTGGGTCGAGGCAATACCAAGCACAAATACAGGCTGGGCAGTGACTGGCTGAAGAGCAGCCCTGAGGAGAGGGACTTGGGCATGCTGGTGGACGAGAAGCTCAACATGAGCCAGCAGTGTGCACTTGCAGCCCAGAAAGCCAACCAGGTTCTGGGCTGCATCAGGAGAAGTGTGGCCAGCAGGTCGAGGAAGGTGATTCTCCGCCTCTGCTCTGCTCTTGTGAGATCCCACCTGGAGTACTGAATCCAGTTCTGGAGCCCCTATTACAAGAGGGACGTGGACATGCTGGACCATGTCCAGAGAAGGGCCACAAGGATGCTCATAGGACTGGAGCACCTCTCCTATGAGGACAGCCTGAAAGAGTTGGGGCTGTTCAGTCTGGAGAAGAGGAGGCTCTGAGGTGACCTTACTGTGGCCTTCCAGTATCTGAAGGGGACCTACAAAAAAGCTGGGAAGGGACCTTTTAGGGTATTGGGTAGTGACAGGACTAGGGGGAATGGAGCAAAGCTGGAGGTGGGTAGATTCAGACTGGAAGTGAGGAGGAAGTTCTTCAGCATGAGAGTGGTGAGACCCTGGAAGGGGTTGCCCAGGGAGGTGGTTAAAGGCCCCATCCTTGGAGGTGTTTAAGGCCAGGCTGGATGAGGCTCTAGCCAGCCTGATCTAGGGTAGGGTGCCCCTGCCCATGGCAGAGGGGTTGGAACTGGACGATCTTTGTGGTCCCTTCCAACTCTGACTGATTCTATGATTTTATGACTGTTGGCAGATCTGATACCTTGAAATACGCATATTATGAGTGTCTAGAATTCACTATTAGTTTTACGCCATTCCCAGTTGTACCTGACAGGCAAACCATTAAGAGTTACTGTAAATGGTCACAAGAAACTTGTTTTTTCTTTCTAACCATTAAAGCATTTCAAACCTTCTTTTTAAAAACAACCAGTATAATACTAAAGAATAACATTGTATTGATTTTCAGATAAGTGTGTATGGAGCACAGTTGTCATCAGAAGCATGCAGAGAACTGGGCTTCTCCAGTAACTTGCTATGCAGTTCTTGCAACCTTCTGGGACAGTTCAGTCTGAATCAGTTGGATCCATTCTGCAGGCAGTGCTGCCAAGAAGAAGCTCAGTTGGAAACCAGAAAGGTGGGTTTTGGACCAAATCATTTGTGGAATAATTTAACATATTATGGTATGCTTATGAAACTTCAAAAAATATAGGAGTATCTGGATTATAATCTCAAGAAGAAAATGCAACGTTGCTTGAGAGTCAAATACACACACAGAGTCTACATATGCAGACTTGCCATACTGCTCTAAAATAATGTCCCTGGATGAGCTTTTGGTCCTGTGACAGTTGTTTTCTGGCCTGAAGTGACTAATGGGAGAATTATATCCAGGTTCTTTTAGTTGAAGGAAGTATGGGATTTGTGGGGGAGGAAAAAAAAAAAGGATGAGGAGCATGATGTTCTTGATTGTAGCTGTCGTACAGTTTTATATCAATGCACATAAGATGCAGCAGAAGAACTTGCAGATCAGGGTAATTTGTGTTGTCACTGGGAAAATAAACTAGAGGAGTTATGTTGCATTTCTGTCAGTGCGACTTCTGAGGAAAATACTCTGTCTCTACGTGACTTGCTGACAACCTAATGTGTTGCTGAGTTCTAGAGTGGTGCTCTGGGTTTTGCTAATGTTGTGACTATATGCCTCAACATCCTCAAATCTTGATTTCCACAACGGTATTCCTTTCCATTACGTGCCCTGGCTTGTTCATTATGTGAGCAGGTAATTGTTCCCATCATGTCACACAGCATGTTGGTAGTCCATGCTAACTGTTGGAATTTCTGTAATTCAAGATTTTCAGTTAATTCTTCTAAGAAGTATGTGGCAAATGTTAGAAACAGAGAAAGCAAGAATCCATTATATTACTCATGCCTGAGTTCTAAATTAGTTTAAAATGAGTTTAAAGTAAAATGCATATCTGAGAATTTCTGTGTCGTTGCTGCTTTTCACAAATGATCTGTGAAATATGCCCAGTCCTAAAAATACTTCATGCTGAATACCATCAGTGCAACCTCAGATGAGATATTTACAGATTTCAAGTGTTTCATGGCCTTGAAAGATGTTTATTAATCCTGGTCTTGTTATTGGTACAGTATTCTGTGAGTTGACAATACTGGAAAATAGCCTTGAGGTGTTTCTGTTGCCCAGTATTTGTCTTATTCTTAACTTCCACTGACACCTGTCCAGTGAAATAGTTTAATTACTTCATAATTGCACTGTGGGTTAAAATGAAAAAAAAATTGTATTCAAGTTCAGACTGATTCAGAAGCTAGCTTAAACAATATTGCTTTAGACAGCTGCAAGTTTTAAGCCTCAGTCTGTCAGATGAAGAGCGCTGCTGGTGTGTAAAACGGAGAAGGATGAAATGGAGGTGAAGCTAACTGTGCGTGAAATTGTAGTAGCAGGAGAGATTGTCCATATTTCGCAGTAGCTGAAAATAGCTGCTCTCCATCTGCAGCTTCACTTATGCTGTGTGATCGTTTCAGACATTGCTATAAGCATATTCCATTAATTGTGTATTATAATCTTAGAGTTATCTCAGCAATATATTTGTGTCAAAATCAGAATCGATTGTAAGAATCAACTCTGAAATTTGCAATACGTTAAATTGCACAGTTGCACTGTGAAGGATCACTACAACTCTTAAAGGTCATCAATATTTATAAACAGTTTTGAAGTTCCTTGCTCATCAAGATGTGTTGAACTTTAGCATTTTGAATTTCTCATGACAAGTATTTGTCATGTTGTAATGTGATGAAGTTTGATGAATCAGAGAACATGTCATCAGGTATAAGCAAAAGTTGCCCAGGAAGTTTGTGACATGGAAATGGATGACTTAGTGCACTTATCAATGATGTTCTGTTCTCTCTAAATAGTTTTATTATTCTATTTCTAAGTAGTTTGCTATTATATTGTAAAACTACACAAACACAATGATACAGAGGTCTACATAAACTTTTATATAAAGATGAGTGATTATTGCTCTTCTGGACAGTTGTAAGCAAAACCATCTAAAATCCTGAGATTATTTTTGTAACTTCCCTGTGCAGGTATTGAGGTTTGTCAAAATATGGATGAGCTATCAGAGCATGGTTTAATAATTCATGGTTTAATAATTTGTCTGGCTCCTGCATTGCTAAGACAATAAAGATTTTAGAATTATTTTTCACCAAACTGTTACTAGATGTAGCAATATCAACAAATAAATATATTTCAGAAACTTGTAATGGATTATTATACTGTAAGAGCATGGGTTTCCAACTTGATGTTTTTCCTGCACCAGTAAATAGTTTCTTTTTATTTTGACATGAAAGTATTAAGAAACACTACTGTGGAGTAAATGTAGGCAGCTTAAATTTTGGACATTGATTTTTCTAAAAAAAATTTAAAGCCTGTCTTAAGGTTGCTTTACGTTCAGCTCCCCATTCTACATCCTGCCTGAACCTAATATGATTTTTTCAGTATTTCTGATTGCTGTTTGAAAGTAAATGCAGGTCTATGGACATAATCTGCAGACATACAGAATGGATGAGATTTAGAAAATAGTGGTATTTAGTGACCTTTAAGTATTGAGTTTTCTCAACAGTTTGAAAAATGCTGAAAACAAGAGGACTAACTGAAGAGAAAAAACTAGGAATTCATACTAGAAAACCCTGGGAAATGGGAAGAAAAGTCAAAGCACAGTAGAGGAACCTGTTGTAGTTTTATTACGAGTTTTCACTGGCTGGTCGTATAAGCCAGTCTTCATTGCAGCTAGGTTGGTCAAAATATGTGGCAGTTAGGCATGATGCAAAGCTGTCCCCTAGTTGTTGTAACATGCTGTGCTTAACTGGATATTCAACATTTCTTGAGGAAGATCCTACCATGTTTTCACTCTTGTGCCACAACTCTTGTTCACATGGCCTTACACCAGATCTTTTCAGAGAGCAAAGTTGTTAAAGTGTGTCAGAAGGGAAAGGTGTTTTGGAGTTTTTTTGTAGTTGTTGGATCTAAAGAGCAAAAATGTTTACATGATATTGCAAGGAGATTGTTTTAACAATAAAAATAAAACTGACAAATGCCAACATTTTCTGTCTGGAAGATTCATAATAGTAATGAACAATTATCTTACGTACATAATGAATTAAAAAGTTGACTCTTATTCAAAGCAGACCTCAAAGTTCTGAAAATCTCCAAGGTTACAGATTCTACAACTGTTCTTAGTAAATTACTTCAGTGCTTAAACACTCTCATTGTGAATGTTTTTTTCACTCTTACATTCAGTTGGAATTCCTCCTCTGTGAATAAATGAGAACTTAGATTCTGTTTCAGCTTTGTTCAGAGGAATTTGCCTGTAATACACATCACTAATCACAGGAAGGACACTAATTTAGATAACTGATTTTTGACTGTTTGACTCTTTGTTTCCAAACCCTTTACAGGATGATGAGTTGTGAATGGGAGCATTTTTTTTTGTTGCTAAATTTACTGATTACATCAGTTCTGAATGATGTGAAGTGTAGCAATGACTTTACTGGCTTTCTGCATTACAGAACAGTAATTCAGAATATTTCTGGCAGTGAGATTTTCTGACAGCTCTGTTAACCCACAGATTCTTGCTCATTTTTTGTACCCAGGGAAGGGGAACACTAAAGTGATTTTGAAATTTTCTCTCCATACAAATATCCTGAATTCTCTCCCCCATGGAAGAGAAAATATTTTGTAGTTTACCTATTTATGTGTATTCCTTTATTTTAAGCTAGTTCTCCGGTATAAGTAAGAAATTAATTGATACCTAGAAAAGTTTAGGAAAGAGCATAGGAAACTTGCACCAAATTCTCTTTTGTGACTTCACTTCTCAGAAGAGCAAATATCAATTATTAAGTTGTTGTTTGATTCATGAGTGAGTGGGACACTAAAACTTACTTTGCATACCTTTTAAAAAAGACATTATGCTCCTATTTTAAAACAGTGTCAGTTTGCATATACCAAGCAACTTCATCCAATAATAATAATACCTATATTTCTCCTGACCTTGAAGTAAAACACTAGTATGGTTTGATGTGAGATAGAATTTATAGTATTGTTTCTCATTTTGAAAAGACCTCTTAAGATCACTGAGTTGAACTGTTGACCTAACACCACTGTGACCATTAAACCATGTCACATAGTGCCATGTCTTCACATTTATTTAACACCTCCAGGGCCACGAAGATGATCAGAGGGCTGGAGCAGCTCTCCTATGAGAACAGGCTGAGAGAGTTGGGGCTCTTCAGCCTGGAGAAGAGAAGGCTTTGAGACCTTATAGTAGCCTTCCAGTATCTGAAGGGGGCCTACAGGAAGGCTGGGGAGGGACTATTTACAAGGTCTTGCAATGACAAGACAAGAGGCAATGGATTTAAACTGGCAGAGGGAAGATTTAGACTGGATGTTAGGAGGAAGTTTATAGTGAGGGTGGTGAGACACTGGAACAGGTTGCCCAGGGAGGTTGTGGCTGCTCCCTCCCTGGAGGTGTTCAAGGCCAGGTTGGATGAGGCCTTGAGTAACCTGTGCTAGTGGGAGGTGTCCCTGCCTATGGCAGGGGATTGGAACTAGATGATCCTTGAGGTCCCTTCCAACCTTACCATTCTATGGTGATTCCACCACCTTCCTGGGTGACCTGACCACTCTTTCAGTAAAGATTTTTTTTTCCTAATATCCAATCTAAACTTCACTTGGCACAGTTTGAGGCCATCTCCTCTCATTCTGTTATGTTACTATGGAAAAGAGACCAACACTCACCTCACTGCAACCTCCTTTTAGGTAGTTGTAGAGATGAGTAAGATCTCCTCTCAGCCTCCAATTCTCCAGACTAATCAGTCCCAGTTCCTTTAGCTGCTCCTCATAAGACTTTTTCTCTCTACCCTTCACCAGCTTTGTTGCCCCACTCAATGAGGTTACTTTGGCAGATCTGCTTATGTAGTTAAATTAAATTAAAATTGTATTACATTTCATTAGAAAAAAAAATGCTTGCATTTGAAAGAGATTAGTCTTAGGTAATTATTCAGGGGAAGATTGTCTTTGAAGCAAGTGAAAAATTCAGATTTTTACTTGCTTTACTGCTTGTTCTCAGAGCTACTTTATTTTTAAACTGTCTCATGTTAGGAGAGGAAAATATGCAAATATTGGATGGAATCCAGATACAATAAGATAGCCATTCATCATGTGGCTTTATCTTAACAGCCTGTTTCATTGGATGTTTTAAGATATGGTACTTTTGGTTTTTTTGAGCTGATTGCAAACAGCTGTACAAATCCATTTTGAGTGACAGTGTAACCTGTGCAGCGTCAGGCTTAGTCAGTAGTCAGAAGAAACTAGTGTGCAAAGTATAGGTGCTCTGAAAGTGGAAAAAAAAAAAAGAATGTATTTTACAAAACCTTTTTGGAACCTTTTATTGTGATCAGGCAGTCTTTATGTACTGTTTGTTTCAGTTCCATTTGACCTGAGTTCCTGTTTGTTTGTTTGTAAACACTAACCAGCTACATAGCAGCTCTTTAGTAGGAATGAAATTTCTCCTCTGGAATTTTGCTGTGGATAATTATGATAACATACTGTATCTACTTATAAATTAAGCACCACTGGAACTTTGTCTTGCAGAAATTGCTCAAGTTCCTTCCTAATAACAGGTGAAACATTTTCTTTCAGCTAAATCAAGGTTCCTTATTTTTAATTGTTGGAATACTTTACTTTTACAATATGTATCCTTATCTAATGCTACTCATATAAACAGTTTACTTGCTTGTAATTAAGACTTTCGTCATTAAAGCAGACATGTCTGATAGTGTGGGCCATCTTCACTGCATCAGTGTGAACTATTAGAAGGTAGGGTGGTACTTGTAAAATTTTTCACATTAAATGTAACCCAAGTCGATGGGGTTACATTCAGTTTTTGTCACAACAGCTTTAGAAATCCTACTAGTAGAATATTTAGAAACATTCTAGGTTATTTTTATAGATGCAGACATGAATCAGCCTGGAAATCATAATGGCACTTGTGGGTATTAAAATGGACACTAGTAATAGTTAAGAGAGTCTTTATTTCATTGATTGTAGTACTAATCTCACTTTATGTGCACTAAGACAAGTGAAGCATTGTTGTAAAATAAACTAACTCATGAGTTAAGCATTGTGTAATGAACTGACTCGTCATGTTTGTATGCCTCCACACTGAGTGCAATACATGTCATTCTTAGTAATACTTGATCAACACAGTAAATGCCTTCACGAGGAAGTTTGGAGGGCATCTGCTTTGGCCATGATGAGATGGTAACAGCAGTAGATACTAACAAGTATGCTTTTGTTGTGGGATAAGTGATGCCAAATAAACCTGGGATTCTTGCAAAAGACACCTTTGTTTAGAGTTATAAATTAAGCCAGTGGAATTTTTTTTCTCCCTTGTCTAGCTATTTAGAGAGCAGCTGTTTGTCTCAGCATGAATCTGAACTTTTTTGTACCAGCACAGTTGGGCTTCAATTGCAGCAGTTGTAAATTCAAAATATAGACACCAGTGATTGAGTCATTTTCTTTGTTCTAAACTTTTTTCTATCAGGTATTGGCATGGGGTTGCCAGTAGTTTGTAATGCCAAGATGTCTTACGTAGTTTAGATTCCTACAGTGATCTTGTTCCATAGAAATCATTGTTTGAAAGGAAGAAATAATCTGTAAGAATTATTTGCAGTAATAAGCATCGAAGAATGCTCATTTTACCATTGCCCTAACTTTTGGTGTACTTAGTTCTTTATGCATTTTAGTAGAAAAAATGCAGGTGCCTGTCAGTACCAGAAAACCAGTATAAATGTCCAGTGGGTTAGTGAGTGTGTAAGCTAATCTCCAAATCTAGGATTGCTGATACAATTGTTTTTTCATGTTTTTTTAAAGAATAGTGAATAGGGACAAAGTGATGTTTATAATCTCACTATTCTGTTTCCTCTATCTTGGTAATTATCTCATGTTTTAAGTTCTGAGGAATTTCAATTATGCAAGCTAGTATCTGAGCTGTTTATCAGTGCCTTTTATAATTAAAATTTCTATTTGGGCAGTAAAAAGAACTTTAAAAAAAAATCTTCTGATATTCTTGATCTCTCAAGTATTGTTTCTGGGCAGATTGAGTTAGCAGTCAAATTTTAGTGCTTAAATCTATTGTCTGATTGAAAATGCAAATGTAGTTTAAGCAGATTTCTGTGATGCTCTTTGGAAGAGATAATCCACTCTAACATTTTTAGTTCTGTTTCCTGTGGAAGTAATGACTAAATATTTCACCTTAAATAAGTTGTAATTTCTCTGAAAATAGTTAGAGTCTTTATGTCCTAATTCATAGTATTTAGGCAAATACTGAGTTTGATCTGAATTCAGGAGATTTATATTCTGAAATGAAGATGTATTCCTAGCTGTATGGAACATCTACATAGATGGAAGACAAAGTGTTAACAAAATCGTCTTTGATATTTCTATTGTACTGTGTGGATTCCTTTTATGACTTGTCAGCCCTTTTTCAGAAGGGTTAGTACTCATTAAATTTCATAGTCAAAGCTTATTTTTAATTACATATATCCAGAGTTTATATTTTAAGTGAAATGAGAATTTACTTCATTTCAGCAAGGTAATATTTTTCCATGTCTTGACTTGAACAAATTATGAAAGCACTGCCTAAGAGAAAATGAAAACAGAAGTCTTAATTGTTTGTAGAAGGCAATGAATTGAATTAAAAATTTGTAACTGAGGTTTATTTTGTCTGCTTCTTTGTACACAGTGAGGTTTCAGGGCTGGAAGGATATGATTTGATATATAGTGTTGACAGCTATGCATAAGATTAAAACGCTGGAATTGACAGTATCAAGTTCTATTTTAGTAGCTGTAAAACTCTGTTGTAATGTATATTTAAGATTCAGCAAACTATAGAATCAATTGTGTGTTGTCAAAAACCCTCAAAGTTTAAAAATGTGACAGTATACAAGATCAATAAACTTTATTTAGATACTGCAAAAAAAAAAAAAAAGAACTTAGGCTTTGCTTTAAGAACACTGAACCTGAGTATCTTGCATAGCTGATAAAATGGTGGACATCTAAAGTATAAGCATCAAAGTTAGCCCAGTCTGTGTAAATTACTTCAGCTAAGGCCTGTTAATGTGATCTGCACTCTTTTCTGCAATCACAATTAGATACAACAAACTACTAATTGTCCAAATTCACTGCCTTATGTTTAGTATGAACAGTATTTCACTCTCAAAGCTATGTTTAAAATGGAGACTAAAAATTCATTTAATGAGACTTTACCATACGTAAACTACTAATTTAGATTTTTATGCCATTAACAGCTTATTTTTATTATTACAGCTTTATGCAGGAGCTGTCCTAGAGGTATGTGGATGAAAATTGGGAAGGTTCCCTCAAGTCCAGGGTAAGTAAAGCCACTACTGTTCTTTCAGATCCAAAATACTGTCACAGCTGAATGACAAAATGTGCTTTTAAGTACTACTATAAGTAGTCATAAATTTTGTTTATTATATCAGGAAAGTTGAATTGACCTGAGACTCATGGAACTGGTCTCCAATAATTGATAGATGAAATTATATGCTGCACTTATGGAACTACTTTCTTTTCACAGATCCTGAGTATAATTGTTTTGTCAGTAGATAATGACAGTCAACTACAGTGAATGGAACATAGTAGCGTAAAAAGGAAATCAGTACCATCAGTGTGTGGTGGGTGGAAGCTGCAGGAAAAACATCTGTGAGCAATTTCAAACCGGAATTTTCTTATAAACTGGGGAAGAGCTTAGGTGATAGCAGTACTTTATTTGATATTGCCCCCTGCCCCCATCACGAAGACCCTAATGTTGTACTTAGGACACAGAGGAAAAAAAATCTAGCTTTAGAAATGCAGCTGCTCAAAGAGCATGTCACCATCTGCCTTAGCTCCTATTAGTATTAATTTGAAGGCTGACTGACTGACAAGTAAAAGAAAAAACAAAACCTATCTATTTTAAATCAGGTTACAGTTAATGTGTTATGCTGCTTTAGACCCTTTTCTGCCACTTCTGCCCACAGACAGTTCAGTTAATCCACTGCAAGACCAGAACAATGCTATTTTCTCTTTTCCACTGTTTAAAATGCCAAAACAGGCTGTTTAAATGACCTGTCCTACTTCAGAGGGTGAGGAGATTAACTTTGTTAGCACAAGAGTCTGTGTTAAGTCCTTCGCCATTCAAATTTAGCAAATGTTAAAACATTCCCAACTGATGTTGCCCATTCACTCAGCTTGTTTTTTTCAGTTGTAACTGTTAAGTGCTCTCTTGAGCTGTAGGCTTCAAGGGAAAGGTCTACCTGTTAGCCTAGCTCAAGCCTGCCTTAGCTTCAGGTGTACAAAGGAATGGCTCTGTGTGTGCACCATGAAACAAAAGCTTACTGTACAAACAGAAAACCTGAAAACTTAATTTTCAGTTCTTGGTTATCTAGACCTGCTCAAATATTAACATCCCATTTATCATATAGCTTGATATTTTTTTTTTTTAAATTACCAAATAAATTTCAGTGTTTTTTTTCAGTAGGTTCAGTTTTGACTACCAGTTCTTCTTTGGTATAGTAAGAATCAAAAAAGGGCTGCCTAATACTACACTTAATCTTTTGCCTTTTTATCACCAATGTCTGCAGTTACCCAACCTAAAATTTATCTTTATTTGAACAGATTGGAAGATGGGATAAATTTTAAGAGTATATTTAGTGGTCTTTAAAAAGCAGTGGAATACATTCTTCCAGCTGGCATTTGTCCTCATGTTAGTATTAATGTGAGAATACTTTTACATAGAAGTTAAAATCAAATGGAAAATCTACCAGATATGTCTCCATTTTATGAGTGTTTTTATTTTAAGTTGTCACTTGGATGTTTGCTGTGGAAGTTGGGTTGCCTGAAGGTCATGCTGTTGCTTTTGAAGCACTGTCTTTGGAGGCTTCATTGAACTGCATAGCCTGTTATTGACAGTGCCTCACTGCAAATAACTCCTGATTCTTTTCCTATATCTTTTGCTAGGATTTTAGAATGGTAGAACCACAGAATGCATTGGGTTTGAAGGGACCTTGAAAAGCCATCTAGTCCAACACTGCTCCAGTAAGCAGGGACATCCCCAACTAGATCAGGTTGCTCAGACACCTGTCAAGCCTGACCTTGAATGTCTTCAGGAATGGGCCCTCCACCACCTGCCTGAGCAACCTGATAGTAAAGAAGTTCCTTCTAACGTCCAAAATAAATCTATCCTTCTCTAGTGTAAAACCATTGCCACTTGTTCTATTGCTACACGCCCTCAAAAACAGTCCCTCTCCACCTTTCTTGTAGGCTCCCCTTCATCCTCTATAAGGTCTCCCCAGAGCCTTCTCTTCTTCAGATTGGACAACTCCAACTCTCAGCCTGTAAACATAGGAGAGATGTTGTGGTTCTTTTGCAGAGTTATATTCTGCAGGCCTATGTATTGTCTCTGTATCTGAAGTCTTTACCTGTAAATACCTTTGTAAATTGTTCTGTCACTTTGCTTACTTCCATAGACTTGGACTTTGTCATGGACTTCCAGATCATGTTTTACTTGGCCAAAGAATGAACAGTGTTGCTTTTGTGACAAGATTCACATCTTAAAATAGTTAAGGATTAAAATTTGCTGAATTAATAAAAGTTCATAAATGTTACAGACTAAGACAGACAGAGAGTTGGAAAAACCTGTGTTGCTGGTGGTTACTGAATTAAATATTTCATGGTCCTGTATCAAAATTGCTGGTTGTATTTTAGCTATAAATAGTTGCTGAATACACCTGTGTGCCTGAAATGTAAAAATCTTTACCTCTGGAATGGTAAAGCAAATGGAAAAGCAAAGAAGTGACAAGTGGTAAAAAAGTCTAGTCCTCAGCAAGATTATCTTGTATGTTACAGATTACTAAATATGTTGTAAGTATGGACAAGGATTTCTAATACATTTTTTCAAATATGGCTTCTGGTGATAGGACAGGTAACAGTTCACATTTCTGCAAGTCTTCTTAAGTTCGGTACTGAAATATTTTTCCAGTTAAGTTTCCCTTAGAAATAATTTGATCCATTATAAATGCTGTGCTGTAAAATTAATTCCTAAATTAAATCTATGTTTTGAAATTGTTCTGTGTAAAACTGTTCTTAAATATTTATAATTTAGAAACACTCCAAAGTAGTGAAAACATAAATATCAAGATTGGTAGATCAAGCAATATCTTCTTATACCAGGTACCACAGAAAAGCTGACAGGTTTTGGTTGACATCTATAAAAGAAAGGCTTTAAAATACAATAAGGTAGTTGGGTCAGTGGTTAGCATATTACTTTTAAGTTGACTTTTCAGTGGCAGTCATGTTCTGGTTGTGATAAGACAGGAGATCACAATGCCTAGACTCCTATGCTTTTTCCAGTTGAATAAAAACTGAATTGGGCAGGGTTTTTTCATTGAACATTTCTTTCATGTTTCTCTGCATTCTTTTCATTCATCAATAGAGCAACTCTCACCTCTCTCTGTGTGACACTTAGTTAGAAAGTGGACCAGCTCCCAGGAAATCTGTTACAGAAACAAGGTCCTTAATCCTTGAACTCATGCAGTATGCAGCTATGTTAGATCTCTGGCTTCAGAAACAAGTTAGCACTCTCTTGCTCAGCCTGTGAAAGTGTCAGGGGGATTCTTCTACCTACTAAAAGGTAATTTGTTGTAGGATTGTAGGAGTTCATTTTAGATACAAAATGGTCAAGTCCTTTTCACCTTTTTTTAATGTACAGATCTGTGACATTCTGCATAAACTTTTGTTTCTAGTAAGTAATTGTTTGAACTTTCAAATTGCTTCTGTCTAATAATTCAGGGCCAAGTTAAGCAAACTATTCTTTATTCATTGCCTTTATACTAAGCAATACTACAATTGTTTCCTACTTATTGAAATTAACTCAGACTAACTATTTATAGATAATCTTAGGTGTACTTTAATCATCCTCTTGTATACTAGAGTTAGATCACTTCCTGTAACACAGTGAGTCTTTCCTATTTATGAGCTGTAAAAATCAGTTGTATATTCTGCACTTGAGTGGCAGGAAGTACTATGCTATGGTTTGGTAAAATACATTTTGAAATACAATAATAACTTGTGCACTTCCTATTGCTAATTTAATGTGTGAAAAATGTAAATGTATCACAAAAAGACTTTGAATGCTTCTCTAAAAATAGATCATCCTCTATATTAATTGAATTATAATGGAAGCATTTCTTTCAGATGTTGCTCTTGGATCACTAACAACTCTTTGCCCTGGCTGCATAGTGGACTCTTTCGGTGTAGTACCAAGGGACAGGAGCAATATTCACCTTCATCACAGAAGTGTGCTGCTGCTTTTCATTGCATAATCAGCATTTGTAATGACAGTTACCTGTAATGGGAAGCTGTGTGTCTGTACACATCTTCCAAGAATTTAGAAGGATTCTCTTTACTAGTGTAAACTGAGAAGGGTATGTCCAATTAAAAAAGCTGGATGGCCATAAATGTTACATGTCCTCCTAACTGTTACAAACAGGAAGCAATGGAATAAACCTAAACTAAAAGCACAGCTTTCTAAAAATAAAAAATATTAGAAGTTTGAATAAGTGAACTCTTCCATTAATGTGATTAAGTATCTGCCAGTAGAATCTTGCTAGAAGATGTGCTGTATCTTACCAGGAGGAAAAAAGGAACAGTACAAATTCATTGCTGACCTTGCGCTGAAGATTTGACTAGTTCTGACTTGTGGTTTTTTTCTGTCATTAAAATCTGAAATATATAATGCAGACAGTAAGGTTTTTAATCTTCCAGGCCTTTCCCATTTGAGGCTATTATAATCCTTCTGAAGTATGCAGAGACAGCCCAGGTTAAAAATGCTTGTCTGTATGCATAATTGTTTCAAACCTAGTGTGAGATTTTATTGCCATTGTATATTGACTCTCATTCAGGTATTCAGAGATTAGGTAAATTTTTTTTCAACATTTTGTATTTTTTCAGTTACAGATCAAGCAGGGGATCCTTGCTCCTAAAGCAGAAATAGAAATAATATGAATATTGCTAAATTCTCTATAAAATTCTCTATAGAACTATACACTAATGTCATATATTATAAGCTGTACTTGTGTAATAATTTTATAGAGCACTAAATAATCAGCACCTGCTCATATACTGCAGTTCAGTCCTGATTTAAACTCACAGACGTAATTTTCAGCTTCAGTGTTTCCCATATCCTTGTGACCTGTTGTCACAAGCCTGGTTGTCACTGCTCTCAGGAACAGTATTATGCAAAGATAGTTCTTATTCTTTAAGTTGAAGTATTTTATAAGGACTTTTTTCACATACTTTTTTTCCAATTTAAATCCAACACCAAAGTGAATCTCTAGGGTTTTATATGAAAAGGAGGCTTTAAGAAGCGGTCGGTGCAGTAGGTAACTTTAATTGCAAAAGAAAAACAGTAAGAGAGCATAGTAAAATGGATAAAGTTTCAGAAGCAAATTGGAACTGTGGAACTCAATTGTATTAGAGAATAGCCTTTGGGGGTTAACTCAGGTTACAGCACTTTAAGCTTGTAACAGGTGTGAGGGTTTGTTACTTGAGTGGCAGATGAAAGCTTATTTGGATGTGAGTGGCTGTTCTCTGGCTGCAGTGTTAGACTGAACAAGCTTGCATAAAATGGGAACAGAATTAGATGGAAGAAGAAACTATTCAATAGGCAGTATTATATTTTGTCACTTTAAAAGTAGCTATTACACACTTGTATCAATGTCAAATGTCTAAATCTTCTGAAAGCTGAAGCACTACAGAACATTTTTCCTGAAATTTAAGACAGCTGGAACAAAATTGGTTTCTGTTAATGGGACATTTATTTCTAATGCTGATCATAGTGACTTTCTGCATTAGTCACATTTGCAATGTGACAAAGAAAAACACTCACTGTACAAATAACTTGTTCTCAATTTGGAAGCTAAAGTGAGGGACTAATATATAGACATACATTAGAAATATAGATTATTCCATCAAACCCATTTTTTCTTTCCACAAAATCATGCCCTAAGTTGAATAAACAGAATGAAATTGACAGGGTTAGAAAGTCAGATACTGCTACAGTGCATGTTTTGGGACATGTGGCTGCTTGCCTATAATGTGATGTGTTGCACATGCTCTGCCTTTGGTTTCCCCTCCATACCCTGAATCATCATTTTTGCTTCCTCTGATGCTCTGTCTGAAAGCTACTTGCACATTTTTACAACATTATTTAACAGCTGGATGTTTAATACTTAAACCCTAGCTATCTCCCCATTTTCTTCTCCCTGTAGCAGCTTTAGCAATTACACACTGCAGAGAAGCAAGCATTTATATAATCCATCCATGGGTGACCAGGGAAGTCATTTTGCACTTTGACTTCCATTAGATGAACTGTGAACTTGGTGCCATGAAACTATGTTCTGGTGAATTAAACATCAGACTAGAAGTCAGAGCCATTCTACTGCCAGCTTTGCAACTGTCCTTTCACACAGTGTTAATAAACTCACTTCACCTTATGCTCTTATAAAACATGTACAAGACCAAAGCATATGCCTTCTGTTTGAAGGCAGTCCTGAGGTGAGCCTACAGAGCAGACTTGATGGCTATGCAACCAACTATAACTAAAAGGTCAGAAAAAAGGATCAGGTGCCTATGGACATTTTAAATTCCCCCCCAGCAATGAACTGTTTTACAAAAAGAAGTAATACTGAACAGAGCTGCCCTGGGTTAACACAGCCTGCCCTCTTAAGCCCCCTGCCTCCCACACGGACAGGGGGGAAAGTAACACACAAAAAAATTGGATTGAGGTAACAAATTTTACTGAGATAATCCAATGCACAAGTACCTTGGCCTATTTGCAGGAACCACGCAGCAAAATGGAAAAGCAGCAAACAGAAGCCAGTGATAAAAACAGTTCCCTCCCCGCCTCCAGCACACAGCAACCAGCTCAGCAGGAAAAAACAGCATCCCAAAACCCAGAAACTGGAAGCAGCAACCGAACAGGAAGCCTCTAGTGTTACAATCTGAACTGAACCTGGCATGATGGTAGCATGGTATTGAATATCATCAGCAGACTAAACTCAACCCATGATAAGTGCTTTTAAGGAGCCAAGAGCAGCCTTTGCCTCTGCACACAGCAGAGCAGAGAAATTCACTGCTACTGTTACAACATATCTTTGTCTATAGAACACCTGGTTGTTTTGAAAAAGCCTGTTGGAATTGGAGTTCTAAATGGAGATTACTAAGGAGTGTAAGAATTACTCAGGCCTAAATGTCAGGCCAGGTGTTTATGCATGCACACACCTGAGCTGATCTCAGAGGTATGATAGGATATGCTGTATGAAAACTTCCTGACCCAAAATGGATGGGATGCCACATCTCTCCATGCAGAGGTGCAGATTTATATTCTAGGCATAATCTTTTGGTAAAGTTGACCACCTGCTGTTATGTATTAATGGCACAAAAGGAGGGTAGATTTAGACTAGGTAAGACACTGGAGCAGGTTGTGGGGGGGATGTTATGAATGCCCACTCCTTGGAGGTGTTTAAGGCCAGGTAGGATGAGACCTTGAGGAACTTGGTCTAGTGGAAAGTGGCCCTGCCCATGGCAGGATGGGTGGAAGTAGATGGTCTTTAAAGTCCCTTCCAACCTAAACCATTCAGTGAATCTATGAATGAAAACAAGTTGTTGGGTTTTTTTTCAGGACTTTAGTATAACTAGCAGCTCCTTGTGCTGTTGGTGGGTTTTTAACTTGTTTATATTGTGGTTTGGTGCAGCAAGTAAGGTGTACAATCTTGTTCTGTACAAGAAGCACAGTGGAAGAGGGAAGAACATAAATGGCACTCGGTAGATGCATACTGAGAAGTGTTAAGGTAGCTATCTGCAGTAATATAAAGATAGGTATAAAGATGCCAGGGGACATCTCTACAGTTACTGTGGAAAACACTGCACTTGGTGAGGCAGTACGAAACATGTCCTGAGTTTGCAGTCATGTCCATGCACCAGCTGAATGTGTTGCAATTTGTGAGAGATACATTGTTGTCTAACCTTGGAAAAGCAGCTTTAACGTGCAGCTAGCACGTTTGTAAGAGTCAATCCCTACTGACAGGGTTCATCCTTGGGGAAATGCCACTGATACATTGCAGGAGTGTCCAGAATCCACTTAATGTCAGCACAGATTCTAAATCCAGCCTTTAGCATAACCTGAATGCAAAAAGGAGGAATGAAGACTATGCTGTTTTCTAAACAAAAATTAAATGCTCCCAGAGTTCAGACACTGATTAGACTAGGGCATTTGGAAGTAGGGGATTATGCTTACATTTTTCCCTGAAAGAATTTGTATTGTATTTTCTTTTTAAAGTTAATGAAAACAGAAGGCATGTGTTGTGCTATGGGGTGCAAGAACTGAGCTGCTGTTAAGACTTGCTGTTTGCTGACTAGCGCTTCAAGCAAAGAACTGTTCAGCAGCAGCCCACCTCAGACTTAAACTTGTCTCCATGTAGCTACATGGCAGGCCATACCAGTCAAACTTAAACATGACTGCCTTTAGGAGTGTCAAGACAAAAGGAGACACCAACTTGTCCTGTTGATTTTTGTGCTTGTTTTGCCAGTTTTCAACTTGTAATCTCTGAGATCTCTGCAAGAAAAGATTGCCCATCTTGTTTGCAAGAATAATGCCTCTATCTGCAGTTTGCTTTGTGCCCTTTCACCTGCCGTGCTGCAGCTTCTGTGCAGTGTGTGTTGTATTTAGCCTTACCGAGTTTGCCTTCAGCCAGACAGTAATTGATCTACTGCTTTTCCTCATGTTTACATGTTGCAGTGGGCTATGGACCCACTGCTGAAGACTGTCAGTTGTACATGCAGATAAACTAATTTAGACAGTTACATTAATATTTAAGGAAGGAGCAAGCAGATGTGAAGCTTGTTTGCAATGCTAGCCATTGTAGTGTTCCTTAGGAATAATAGGTGTAGAATTATTAATTTTATGAGGATATTAAGAATTTTTAAGGATTAAGATATCTTTTAAAGCATTACTTCAAAGTAAACAATTCAGGGAATACTTGTTTGAATGGAGAAGAGTTTGATTCTCTTCCTTTCTTTTGTTCAAAACAGCTTTCGTCAGGAGCGATAAGCCAAAGCTCTTCAGGGGACTGCAAATCAAGGTGAGTAGTAACCTAACTTATTTTTAATGTTAGGAAGAATTAAGCTTGATGGAGACATTCCTTCTGTGCATTGTTCCTTTCTTGCTGATCAAGTAGTCCTTTAGCAGAGGACACAAGTTTGCATTGCCAATCTTCATCAGTTCCTGCTGCTAATGTCACTTGGTTTATTGCTCAGTAACTGTTTGGTACCAATTCTTTGCTGTCTTTGGGGGTTTGGGGTTCTTTTTTTGTTTTAACCCAAGAAAAAATACACTGGAACCCATAAGTAATAGCAAATGGCAAAAGAATGTGAGGAATGCCTGCATTCTGTCCTTACTCTGTGGGTATCTTGGATTTACTTAAAGTTTATTCTGCCATAGTTTCCCTTTCTCCCATTCTTTCCTCACTTTCTGGTGGAGCTGCCATTTCCATACATTCAGTGACTCTTAGGTTTTTCTCCTCAGAAGTGCCTTGCTGTGTTCTGTGATTATCTTTTTTCTTCAAACATCCAGCTTTATAGAAGAGCAGATACTGAATGGCATTTCTTGTGACGTGCATTTGTGCAAAGCCACAGTGCTCTAAGCTCAAACAAGTTTTGGTTTCATGCTCTAGTGTAAGACTTCACCTTCCTCTTAAAATCCTGTGTGAACTTCAAGTGTATGTCACAGATACATATCTTGATTCTATCACCTTGTGCTCTCCCATCTCTATTCACCAAATGGCACCATCTGGAATAACTTCATAGCTATGCGTGGCCACAATAGGTGATTTGTCTTCTCAGCAGCAGACTCAGTCTAAAACTGATTTCCTCTGCCTCATGCATTTATGTTTGTCTGCCCCCTAGTTTCTTTCAAAAGCTTTCTCTCTTTCTGCATGTCCATTTTAAACTTTGTAGCTGCATTGAACATCAAAGTGCTCTAGACTGCAATTGTTACAGAGCACTGCCAGAAAAAAAATTATTGCAAGTGGATCTGTATTTTACAAGGCTTTTGGAAAACAGGGTAGAGATGCCACCAGTTTCATTAAGTAAAACCAGCTAGGTTAGCTCAGTAAAGTAAAATACTCCTGGGGAGATCCTTCCATAAACTTAAATGGTTGGAACCTTCTAATACTGTTAAAAGCTTTTATTTGCCTTACATATTTTGTGACTTAGTGAGTCTTCAGAAGCATTAAAGTCTTATGTTACTAGCAAAGCCTAGTAGGCACAGATACAACGCAGCAGGAAAGAATGGGATTACATTAGAAATTGATAGTAGAATTTTGAGCTGTTAAAGCGACCAGAAATTTTTTAAATGGTAAAAAGGCTTTTGATTATATGAGAAAAATCATTCAGCTGCTTGATTAAAAAATCCAGCCTCGGTAACTTAAAAGTTGAAGTAGAATACCTTCTTTCAAAGGCAAGCTTATGGCATTGCCCCTCTGACACCCACCCCAACCTCCCTTTACTTGACTTGTTCTTCCACTTTCTTCTCTTTGACATTAAACGTGTCAGAAGTGTGAACTGAAGTTGTCGCCTACTTGTTTTAAGGCAAGTAATTCTGTTCTGGATCTCAATGTAAACATTTACTGCTCTTAAATGAGTATGTTTTAATTTCATGTGAAGTGAAGCCTCATTGTCCCTTATACTTCTTTCTTCTCTTCCACCCTCACTCCTTTGGACTAGGCAAGAAAACATCTAGTCCAGAGCTACAAATACTGGCCAGTTGCTGGGTTGCCAGTGTGCAACTTATGGCATCTTTGTGCCTTTAAAGCTTCAGTATGGTCTCCTCTGTTACTGGTTCTTCCTTTGCATATGCACATGCACACAAATTCTAGCTTTGAACTTTTACCTCTCCTATGAATCTGCACAGCAGAGGAAAAAAATAAGTGGGGGAGAGGAGGTATCAGCCTATGAGAAAACAAGCTCAAAGCCTGAACTTATAAGCTTCATTTGATCTTTGTAGATCTATTTTCTTCAAGACAAGCAGAATACATTGTCATTAAACACTCTAGTAATGAAATCCATAAAACCGAAACAAAATGCCTGTCACTGGAATATCTGTAGCATTGTCAGGAGCAACCAAGCTTCTCTTTTCCATTTTTAAGAATTCTAAGTTTTAAAAAGCTAAAGGTTAGGTTGATTTCCTAGCACAGACTGTATTGCCAAAGTTTGCCCAGAAGACTCTGATGTAATTTAGTGCTTTAAGCATTCTTCATGATGCCACACTTTGGACTTCTTACTGTTCTTGTTTTCACATCTTTTAAACTGATTTAAATTGAGTAGTGGAAGAATTAGCATGGAGAATGCATTTCCAGCCCAAGCTAACTGACTTGTTTTGGTTTTCCTGCAGTATGTGCGTGGTTCTGATCCTGTACTAAAGCTGCTGGATGACAGTGGGAACATCGCAGAAGAATTGAGCATCCTCAAGTGGAATACAGATAGTGTGGAGGAATTCCTAAGTGAAAAATTAGAACGCCTATAAATCACTGCTTTCAGTCCTCTTCCCTTTTCATGTTTTGTCACGGTAATCTTCTTAGACGTGTGCTACAATCAAAAAAAAACATTCCAGCTTCTGTATTAATTTTAAAATATCTGTTATGCTGTAGTAAACATCTTGTATTTGGAACTGAAAACTTTATACATATTGGCCAAGTTAGCAAACAGCATAGCTTGTCTTAACATATTTCAGCTCTTAACGCATTAATCACTAACAAAATGCTTTGTTTCAAAGTATGCAAACATTAGTTTGCTGTAATGGAACATGTTCATACAAACACTCTAAAAACTGAAGAGCTGCAAATAATTGAAATGATTACCATGCTTTAGGTCTGCCACTGTTTGTAAGAAAGTTAGAACCAAATGTGCTGTACTGTCTCCAAAAGAAACTACTAAATGCCTTCTCCTGTTTTGTATTGGAACTGTTCTTTTTACAGAAGCATTGTTTACAAGCTGATGGAGGAACTCATGCTCTGGAACTGCGAAACATTTAGCAAGTGCACTTTAGTGAAGACTACATAGAAAACCTCCCAAGGTGTGTGGAAGTCAGATGTCAGGTGTGCTTTATGTTAAGTGTTTTGCTCCAGAAAACATGAGCTATAGGTCTTGAAAAAATTTTCCTTCTAACTTTGACAAGTTTATTGGAAGTCTGTTTATCAAATGAATTTATAAACTTCTTCTAAAACATGTCTCTTTCTTTCTCAGTTGAAATTTATGTAAACAGGGATTATACACAGTATGTATACTAATGAGTCAAATCCATCATGACTTGTCAGGTTTTTTTCCACTTAGAGTGAATAAACACAGTCAGCAAGAACAATGTGGGTTTTTTTCCTGGAGTCTAATTAGCAAACACTTCTTCCCTTTAACTACTTCATATGCACCAGTTTTTCGATTGATGTATGTTAATTAATGGCCTGGATATGTAGTTAGTTTTTATCTTCACATAAAATTTTATATCTCAAGAAATTTCTCTACATTTCAGAAATTTTAATCCCAACTCTTAACTCTTAGAAGGTCCATACAGATAGGTCACGTGAGGACATCCTCATTGTTCTCATTCTTACTTGATGCCTTTCACTTGTATTCTTACCCATGCTGCTCATCTTCCAGATAACTCAGTGTGGGTCAGGTACAATACTGATCTTCAGTGACATAGAGAAATATGGACTGTACACAAAACGCATGGATCTTTGCAGCTTGTGCTGACTTATCAGACAAGGATTAGTTCTTGGGACATGATGTTTACTCAGATTATGAGCCACAGCCCAAACGTGGCATAACAACTCATGATGTTGGTAGTAAAAATATGCTGCCATCCACTGGTCTTCTGCTATACTGACTGTATCACATGCTTCCCATTGCTGTTGGCTAACAAGGGATTTCAGTTTCTGTGTGGATGATTTATCTACTGTTTGAGCAGAACATTTTAACCTTGTCCTTCTCTCCAAGCTCTCCTTACCACTCAAAGGATTGTTTTTTAAATTTGTTATTTACCAAATGTTTCTGTCAATATTTCATTCCTCCTCCTTAAGATGATGGCCCATGGATTTCTGACTTTCCATTTCCCTTTTCTTTACATGCCGTCCTACTGCCACCCCACTGTGTCCCTACACAAACTTCCTGTGCCAAAACCAGACCCTTCCCTCCTGCTTTGGCTTGTTCACTTGAAGCAAGGACCCTCATCTTCTGCCGGGAGGTAACCATCCCCCCAGGAGTGTAAGAGGATGACAAGCCAAAGAATTTTTCCTTTAACATGACTGGGGTTTATGACTGCACTCCCAGTACTGTTTCTGCAGACTCTTCCCTTTCCCGGTGCTGGTTCTCACATATTTTCATCAAGGAGACTGGAAATTACATTTTCTTCCAGTTTTCTTCCTAGGTTCCCAAATTGCTGATTCCTATTCCACATAGTAATCTTGCCTTATAATACATATATATATTCCCTTAGTTTAAAAACATCCACAAGGTGTACCTATTCTTTCCCTAATATCTTAGTCTCCCCTGATTTGCTTGCTGAGCCCTGAACCTAGTCAATTTGTTAGCCTTTAGCCAAAGCTTAATTACCTAGTAATTGCCTATGCTTCTTAACCTATTGACTCTTCACCATGCTGTTCTTTCAGTATCAAATTCATACTGTGCTTGCTTCATTCTTTCTCGTTCTGTCTTCTAGCTGGGAACTGGGGTTCTTGGCTCTACAGACACGTGCTAGGAACACTTAACATTACAGAAAAAAATGAGCTGGGCTTTGTGCTAAAAGAGGCAGTTGGAGTGGGAGATAATTTCTTTTGGAAATTCTTAAGTTTCTATTTATCAGTATGTTTGGGTTTTGCTTTTTTTTCTTTTTCTCCTGCAGCCTGCAGCTGTGAAAATTCGTAGACCTCAAAAGGTTATTTTGGCTTGTGGCAATTAACTACACAAAATGCAAGGTTTAAAGCTCCCATTTAAAAAGGAAGTGATTCATTTTTACTTATAGCCATGATAAGCACCCAGTGCTTCATGAAAGGCATTCATTCAGATTTATGTAAGAATTATTTAGTCTTATATAATGCTGCTCTTGTGCCAAATCTTGAGAGAGTTAATGAAAGGAAGAATAAAAGCAGCAAGCATGCATGACTAAATTGAAACATGAAGTGTCCATCTACGCTTCCCTCTTTAGAAGGGAAAAAAGGCAATTCAGCTTGTAGGAGAGAGCATCAGTGCTTTTAAAAGAAAAAAAGTTTGTACATTCCATTTTCTACATAGGTGGAAGTTGAAGCATAGTGTATAAGATACGTGGAAGGGGTTCCCGGACACCTGCTTAGTCATAGATACCTGCAGTGTGAACCAGAACAAAATGATTGTAGCTGGCAAGAATCTTTTTCAGAGCTACAGAAAATCTTCCAGCACACATTAAAATCATGGAAAGAGAGAGAGTATTCAACTCAGTCTTTATTTTATTGTTTTATCACATAGAACAAGAGCAGATTGCCAAAATGAAGAGCACACACAATAAAAGTAATCAGGTTCAGAAACCTGGGCTCCTCTTGAGAGTGTCATTTACCTTTTAGAAGAACCCAGTCTTTTTAAAATCATAGTGAATCTTCTGATTTTCCTCTTCAGCCAGGGAGATTAGACCCCCATTCTAATTTATTGGCATGGAAACTAGATTTCTTGAGAAGCATTAGAACTTCTCTATGTTCTACCTATAAAGGCAAACAGGCTCAAATCTAACTTGAGCTAGTTTCAAGAGTGCATTTGCAGGAACATCTTTTGCTGGTTCTTGCAGTGCATAGACCAAGCACATTTTCTTGGCTAGGGGTGCTTTGATCATTTGAAGTGAATGGTCTTTATGACTTGTCAAGTGTGCCTGAGAAGGGTCCCTCAAATGATTGAATGCAGAATATTTCTTTAGCTGCTTTTGATATAAAAACCATCATCTGAATCTGTGTTTCTCCTTAAGTTGTTAACTGTTAAGGCCCAACCCAATTATGTTGAAACAAATTTGCTGTCATGTCTAAGGAAGACCCCAAGGGACAAGCTAGCCAAGGAGAAAAAGAACAGGCAACCCAGCAAGACACTGAACAGATTCCCTCCCAAATGCACTCTCATAAAAAGCAGAAGGAAGCTGGCAGTTATTTTCAGTGATTTTAATTTTTCTCATAACTTGTCATAAAGGATGGACAGTAGGAAATCCATTATAAAGTTTTTTGTCTGCTGTCAGAGCTCACTAACTACAGAGGCAGGCAGAGTATTCTTGCATTTATTCGTTTAAGTGGGAACCGTGGCAACAGGTGAACACAGACCATCTCAAAGAGTACCTCATTATTTGTTAGGCCTTGTTCAGCATCAGGAATCCATTTCAAAGCCTGCCAGCTTTGTTGCTGTCCAGGAAGCAAGGTATCCCAACTACACCTCTCCACACTGAAAGCCTTACATACAGCAGCATTTGTGTCCACTGACATATAAGTTAAACAAAGCTTCCGAAACAGAGAAATGGAATGCATCTCTCAACACTTCCCACTTACTAAGCTGACCAAGACCAAAAGAGAGTTGAGAATGATTCAGCCTTGTGTTGAGCAAGCAATTCTTTTGAGATATAATTCATGTTGGCTGATGTAGCTGCATTGTCAAGTGTTCATTTTGAAGCATTTGCAGCAACGCGGTGGTCTCAGACAACCTAGATGGCCTAGTTAATAATCTTCAAGTAGACAGTGGTGGTGTACACACCCTTGTACAGGTGTTCCTACTGGTAATTGTCTTCCTTGAAATCTGTCTTCGACAGAGGACCAGTACCAAGCTCTATTAATGACATTAATTGTGCATCTTTTGGAAGTTTCTAGCAGTATCAATATTTCATCCTGACAGCCATCCGAGGCCATGTATGCCTAATACACTTTAAACATTTTGTAGAAAGGGAATCAATCCTAGCACACAGGAACTGAGTGAGAGTTGCAGATACTTTCCAGGATGAGCACTTTTGGTGGTCATGGTAAGTTTGGGTAGATCTGTACCAGATCAAAGACTGGGGCAAGAAAATGTGTTGTGCCTTAAGAAGTTACAGTCTGACTTGCTTAAAAGACAGTTGTGTGAGCACAAGCTGTGAGCGGATCTTAAGAGTATATACCACAGCCAGCAAGCCCATGTAATCCAAGTTCAAACCACATCTTGGCTACAACATGGGGTTGTGTGCTCTCAAGTGCTGCTGCTGTCATCCCTGAGGGTTAACTGTTCACTGCTTTTAGACTGAAATTAAGATCAGGTTACTTGACATAGTTATGCTGTTGCCTATTTCTGGAATACAAAGATAGTCTTTGCTCTGAACATCTCCCAGAATGACAGCAAGTAAAAGGGCACATTAGAAATGGTGTAGAGAGGGGGAAAAAAAAAAAATCATCTTTTCATAGGAACACTTAACATTAGAAATGGTGTAGAGAGGGGAAAAAAAAATTCATCTTTTCATAGGAACACTTAACAGTGTTTTATATTTAGTTAAAAATTAAAACAAGGACATGAATTGAAGGGAGCAGGACAGTACAACTAAGCAGTAATTTGAAGAATGAAGTTGGTCAGTAAAAATCAGTGGATAGAAAGCTATGAAAATTTATAAATAGGGAGTTGATCTGAAAACAACAAATATTTGTACACAAAACAGAACACCTTAATTTCTTTAGTTTAAAAGTCATGCTTGATTTACTATATTAATAACATAGGCTTTCAGCAACTTCTTCTCAAGTAATTCCATGTTCATGTGCCATACAAAATATCACAAAAGAGTTAACAATTAAGTTAGAATTAAAACCCAGAGACTGGGACACTTCTGCTTTGTCTCAGTTTTAAGAACCTCATTTATGTATCCGCAGCAGGAAAGGAGTCACTCTAATGAGTCCCCATTGTAACAGAGCACAGTATGAGTGTGTCTTAGCTATCAGTATTCTTCCCAAGATTTTACTGCAGTGAAATCCCACTGTAAGTCATGCTGGATGGAATGGGAAGGAGTAAATCAGTCTTACTGTAAATCCACAAATTCATCTAAGAATATATTTCCTACTTTCTGTATGATGCAAATCCTCAGAGGAGACTGTGTGGCATTTGATATATAGGAATAGCTGGATAATAGATTTACAGTGTAGAAGTCTTTTAACATTTCCAAAATTAATCACCAGAACAGTTCCATACCTCGACTTTCTCGGCCAACTTCCCACACTGCAAAACATGGAGCTGGGAATACATCCCCTCAGGGCTGAGTGCATCAAGCACAAAATAAACCGTTTCTGAAGCTGACAGCAAAGACTGCATTCATGAGTGAGAACAGAGGGAAGAGATACCCCAGAGCTTTTCTACCTCCCAGGTACGTGAGGTCTAAGCGGATGCCTGGTTAGAAAGGGCATAAAATAGTACTTCATCATTTGCTTTAGAAAGACATGCATGGGAAGGTAGCCTGCATATTATGTTTCAGTAACTGTAGAGAAATGATTCCACAGAACAGGTAATAGTTGCAGAACCTCCATGCCAGGGTACAACCATGATTTAGAAATCCCATAACACGAGAAAGAAGTGGAAGACACTGGGACTGCACAACTTTGTGGCTTAAAGCAGCATGACAGTCTTGACAAGTAACCCTAATCAGTCTCCAAGAAATGAAAGATCAGGAACACAGATGGGCAAAACCTTCATCTCAGTGGTACCTAAAAGTGGAATATTTTTGGCCTTTGTTTTCTAGGATGAGCTGACCTTGAAGGTCAGCTCATTTTTTTTTTCCTTTGAAAGTACTTCTGGATGTGTCCTTCAATAATTTGAATACTGTTATTTCTAAGTTTTCTACCCTGAGAAGGTACTGAAAGATGTTTTCTTAACAATGATCTCCTGGGGTGCATTCAGTTAACTAGAAGCCTTTTTGACTCCTGCGCTAAGATGAAAGCAAAACTGGTAAGAAAAGCACATAATTCAGTATTTGCTCCTGTGTACTTGGGCTAAGCTATGACTAGAAGGGCAATTCATGTTTTGTTACAGTCTAATTTTTTTTTTACCCAATACTACCTTCATCTAATTATTTCAGTAGTGGCACAAAACACAACTTAAATATGGGCAGATAAAAACTTTCACTTTTCTCTGTTATTAGATATATGTAATTTTAAGGCAGGATGTCTACCAAACCCACCTGTAATCTAGAGGTCCTGATTGGGCTCAAAATTCCACTGGCAAGTACAGATTTTTGGTACAGGAGATAAGCAGGATAGTTAATTTTTTTAACTCTGCCTTCTCAATGACTTTGTTTCTCCAGTCTTGCTCTATATTTTAGGCCATCTGGCCCAGTTTCTGAAGAGCACTGATCTTTGGTAAGGGGAGACCCTGAGAACAGACAGACATGTCTTTAACTCACAGGTTTACATGCCTTATGGGTAAAATGCCTCAGAGCCTCTGCAAGTAGGCTGCAATCTGCAGTTTCCAGCCAGACTTCATGATTCGTAATGCTGCTAGTTTGACAGAGCAGAGCTGCAAAAAGGTGACAAAACACAGCTTCCCTCCGCTCCGAGCAGTGAGGAAACACTCACGTTCACTCTCCAGCAGTAGCCAGCCCTGCACACCCTGAGAGAAGCAGTTGTGTCTCCAGAGTGGAGTCTTACTGAAGTTTTTACTAGGTTATCTGCAGCAGTCACGGAGTAGTTTTATGGTTTCATTTCTGAACTCTGCGCCCCCTGCACCACACACAACCCTGGCCAGGCTTTCTGCATGCAGGGTGCTCAGCCTCTCTGTGGCTCCCTGTGGCCTTCGACCTTGCCTTTGCCTAAAGACCACTGGAGGGATTGTGACAAAGGAGATCTGTAACTGAATTTTCCCCATTGTGTGGAACAGGCAGAGGTATGTCACTGGCTGTGGGGCAGCCTTCCCATGACCTGACTCTGCCTGAACCCCTGCTGTCCACAGCAGCTCCTCTAGAACCTGTACAGACACACTGTTCCAGTCATACCAGAGGCCACCGCTCAGGAGAAACTAAATCAAAGCAGAGTTTATACTTCTTAATCATGGCTGCAAAGACTCCAGATTTGCCAAAGAAAAGCATGGCCACTATCATGGCCTCTCAAACAGATGTGCCAGGCCAAGAGATAAGCCTTATGGATCATTTCTGCATCACTGGAACAAAAGGCAGACCCTGCCATCAGGCAAAGCACGTACTACATGAAACATAGTAGAGGACATCAGGCACCCACACAAAGAGGTGTGTACATAAGGGGAAAAAGTGGCTTTCATCTGCACTTCTTAGCAGTGAGCATGGCTCTACTGCAGGCTGCCTAGCATGGTCTTGGCTGCCCTCACCCTGCTGGCAGCACTGACCGCGACAGAGGATAGTCTCCACAGCAGCTGAGGACAGGGATTGATGGCAGGCTGACATCAACATATTTTCCTAAGGCTATACTGTCTCACTTGTGACTACATTAAAATGATCTGAGAGACAGAATCAGGTAAGGAAGCAGGTGTAAGAGTAGGCTTTTATTAATTTATCTCTTTTAAACAAAACAGGTAAGCCCAAAGGTACATTTGTTTGCTTGTCCTAAGCTGCAGATCTGTGCACAGCCTCAGCTCTAGCCAGCTGCACCCTCCCCAGTGCACCTTTTTCATAGTTACTGACAGATTCTTCACTGTGAAACTATTTTATTTATCATCATTTATCACTGTAACAGCAGGGGATTGCCACAAATTACTGCTGTGGAAGTGAAACTCCTAACATGAGTGTGGTGGAAATTACCAGAAATATCACGTTGGTGGAGAGACCAGAAGGGTGGGGGTCATCAGATGCTGCGGAATCAGACAACGTTGGGGATCGCTAGGTGCGGGGGGATGAATGACATCAGACAGGGACGACCACGACACCAATTTGGTGCATCAAGAATTGCCCCTTTATTACAGCAAGTCAGCATACACTTACACAGGATAGACACTGTTCACACACACTGTGCATTCCCTCTTCTTCTGTACAGGCAGCTCACTTCTGAGCTGTTCACACACACGCTGATAAAGCTGCTTCAACAAGGTCACCGTCAGGCACCCTGCTTTGCCATGCCACATCCATGTTTACATAACTAACTCCTTATCTTGAATGATTCCCAGCACAGAGTACTGCCGCAGCTGGCAGTCCTATGAGACCCAACACATGAGCACTGCTGCTGTTCACCGTTCATGGATGTACAAGCACTGGGAAGCCACAATATTTAATAATACTAGAAGCATTTGTTTCCACATTTCTTGCCTATTTTGGGGCTGGGTCCCTGCTGCTCAGGATGGGAGTGGTGACAAGAACCGACCCTGCTTTCAGCGTAACACAGGCTGCCACCTACTGCTGATTACATACAGGCAGTGTGCCATGGCTCTGCTCTGCCTCTTACAAGTTCCCTGAGCTTGAATTGGTTCTAAGATACACAAAGTAATATACCCTCTTCACTTTTAGCAGATTATTAGTCCTTTCAAATTTAAAGAACATCACTTACATACTGTGACTCTGTATTAAGAGAGAAATTATACTCCCATTTAATTTTGCATCTTTGGTTACAAAATAAAAGGACAGCACCACCTCGTCATTGATTCACCCCAAGTTGAGTGTCACCAGTGTAAAGCTGGGGCTGCAGAAAAGGCCATTTGGACCATAAAGAGATCACATATGCATAACAGACATCCTGTCTGCATTGGAGCAGCACAATTACAGACATTTTTCACAGGTTACTTGTAATGACAGGGTTAGTATGTAAACCCTGTATTGACACCGGCTACTAAAACAGCCACTGAAAAACTGCATCTCTGTGGCAGTCATCTATTTGCATATGAGGTTAATTTTGCCATCCAGGTAAGAATTGATGTTATCAGCAGATAATTTCTATAACACAGAAAGGCACATATGAGTGGCCCTGCAAGTGAAATGTCTCAGTGACAAGCTGCCTATTACCAACCTCTTAACTCAGACAACACCCAGAAACCTCATCCCGAGGGACAAAGAGCCTCTTAAGGGACAGAGCCTGTCGGCATATCTCTAACAGGTCTTCTATTGACATGGGTGCACAGCATGATGATGCTGGGATTTTAAGTGGGTTTTAAAGTGTGTTAGTTATGGTAATTGTCTCTGAGGAAAAGGGAGGCTGTTTGCCTGTGCACTGAATGCCAGTGCTTAACACAAACAAAAGCTGCGGTCTTGCTTAAAGCACCATGATTTCAAGAATGACTTTAAAACCTCAGGTGAAAACCTCCCTCTAAGCTCAGAAAGCTGTTAGAATTTCTGTAAAGTTTTTACTGCTCTTTGTCTACAAGGCGCAGAGCAAGAGGATCGCAGAGCAAAAGGGCTGGTGCTGACAATCCAACATTACGAGATAGCACATTCCCACTTTCATTTCACGTTAAAGGAACCCAGACCACGTACTCTAAGATGACAGTGACACGAACCAAAGCACACTAACCAAAGGTAGTTGGGAGGTTCGTATGGAAAACACACTTCCATTGTGAACCAAAACGCTAACGCAGATAAACGAACTGTTTCCCTTCCCAACTCCACAGCCCAAGTCTCCCTTCCACTGAGCACATAGAACACCACCTGATCCCTACAGATAGACACTTCTGGATGGGCACCATTGTCACTATTGTTCATGATCCTACTGTGTGGTTTATAAAATTATATTTTGCATATTTCTTGCACTGATTCTTGCTGCAGAATTGATAGGATGTCACACAGCTACGGTAATAACCACTGAGACAGAATGGGTGTTTGGCAGCAGCACCACAGAGTGAGCTAAAATAACACTCTGTCCACCACTTCTTTTTTCCAAATGGTTACCACTGCAAGGCAGCTAGCATTTAATTCCATCCAACAGAGACCTTACAAATATACATAACCTGAATGTATAAACCATCCCACTCTGAGGCACATTTGAAAGGGTTGCTGGACTCAAACTCATGTGCATGCTAAACCTTGCAAATGCAAAGAACATCAACATGTCTTCAACTAGAGAAAGTAAAAGTTAGATTGAAGATAACAGAATTTTGCACAAACTGAGTGCAGTTTAGTGGAGTACAGAGACTTATGCCACTGGCTCTGGTCCCCTATGGCCAAAAAAGCAGTAGCCTACAGAGACTGTTGGGACAGAAACTGTCTGGAAATGTCTACCCATCTATACAAGCCTCATAGACATAACAATCAAAGTCTCCAGAAGAATTAAATGAAACTACCTGGATACCTGCTAAATATTCATCTGACACCAATACCAAAATGCCTCTCCAGTCAAATTCTGCAATGTTTTAAAGACATTAGGCTACAGGTCTAGCCCATCACATCCTATCCATGAACTCACATTCAACCAGATTCCTCTCATTCCTAATCTTAACCACTTCCATTATTTATTCCATGAGCCATAGCTAAAATTAAAGAAAATAAGGAAAAAGAGACAGATATGCCTAAAATTAAGTTCTCTACAGTCTTTTTGACAGGATTAACACAATTATTTAAAAGCTTTGTTCCCACCTTGTTAACAAACCTCGTAGCATACTAACAAACACAAGCTACCCAATGATCCTGACTGGGACTGCAACTGGAATCACATTTCCACCACACAATGTCAAGTGGAGTTTAGATTTTGGTTTTCTAATCATTCATTTCTCATTATTTGTAGCCCTAAAACCTCTTACCTTCTTGCTCACCAATAACAGCAGGATTTGAGCCTGTCTGGGAAGTGGGAAGAAGGAAGAATCTGCACATCCAAGAAGCTTATCTCCTGCAGCACAAATGGTGCAGAGAAACTTCAGACTCCAGTGGTACAGCAACACAGCAGGTCAGGTGGAGGCAATATTTGCTTTTTGGTTCCTGCTGTTCACAGCCACAAACTCAAGTGCTACCAGCTGTGTAAGCTCACTCAAGTGGGACTTGGAAAAGCCTTAGGGTAGCCATGGTAACTTGTGGATCTTCACCTGATGAACTAGAGTCATCAGCTGATGAACCAGCTGTAATACTACTTTTGAGAGAAATACCCTTTTAGAGAAGTATCTTAGTATTAAAATCTACAGCTCTAAAAACTTGGAACTGACAGGGGGAAAAAAAAGGAAGGAATAAAAAGGCCTAATGAAATTGATACTAGCAGTTATTTGATGGCACAGGTCAAATATGTCCATTCTGATCCAAGCTGGACCCTGCCTACTTCCGTGCTCCTCAAGCGGCTGCCAGACCTTCCCAGAACTGGTGCCAAACATACCTTTTTTTAAACAGGTTGTCCAAGAAACAAAGCAACAGGAAAAGAAAAAAAAAATTTAAAGGGAAAAAAAAAAAAAAAAGCAAGCTTGGGGAAATTATAAAGTAATGCCAGGGTTTCTTTTCAGGACAAGTGAGAAAGAATTCTATCTACAGTATATTTTCCCCTCTTGCTATTAATACAGAATGTGAGCACAGCCCTCGAGAAGTCACCTCTGAGACATCCTTTACAGGAAGATATGATTAAGGCACAAGGCATCAGGAAACAGCAGGGTCAATCACCATACAGCAAAGACAACATAGACATATCATCCCAGCCTCTTCCTGGTGAACAATGACACTCACTTTTGTAAAGGAAGTTTATGATCAGGAGTACAGAGGCATTACACTGAAAATAACGAATATTTTCTCTACAGGAGGAATAGGAATAAAGACCTTAGAAATTCTACTAGATGTTTATTAACATCAATGCTATTTCCACTGGATGATGCCTGAACATCAATGTGGGAAATGTGAAATTAAGCCCCAGTGGCATTGGCCTTTCCCTCTTTCAAAGACATAAACCATTAAATATCTAAAATCTCCAAAAAGAGAATTTCAACATTTAAAACACTTCTAACATAGAAACACAAACATCCTATTTGTGAGATTCCTGATGTTTATCAGCATCATTGTTTATTATCTAGAACTAAAAGCAATTTAACTCAGAGAAGTAAAATTGGAAGATTATTTCTCATTTCAAATGTTTCTCCTTTCAAAGCAGCAATTTCCTAGCTCATTATTCTAGTTCTAGTACTTTTGCTTCTGCCTCTGTGTAAAGACATTTTAAAGCTGTAAGTCATTTCACAAGTAGCTTCTCTTAGTTGCTTATGTCAAATACCTATTTTACCTTTAAAAAAAAAAAAAAAAGAAAAGAAACAGTTGTGTATGTCAGGAGAAAAAAAAAGCAGCTTAGCTAACGTGCTTCCTATTGTTCATTTCTGGCAGGAAACTATTTATAACAAGCATAACTTTCATACAGTAATTTAGTGTTCACATTTGTGGTAATTCTTGCCATTCCCTCAGCTAAGGTACAGAATTCATCAAGCTGCCCAATATGTTTGGAGGGGTTTCTCACTGCCAGATGCCAAGCTGAATGCTGCCTGCCACTGAACAATGGCAAGGGCAGTAGCATGGAAGACAACTGAGGTTGTCCGTCAGCTTGACTGATGTCTTTGCATTTTCACCAAACACAAATTCCTGGGGCTAAGTGAAACTAACAAGCTTGCAATGTACTGCCTTGTACTCTCACTAATAGCTGTGTGATTAATTGGTTACAGCCCATTATTTTAGAATATACCCGGTTAGGGATTCTACTTAAAGAGAATGCAAACGGATCAGGATTGGGCTGCAGGCCAAGTTTAGCAAGGATTTTCAGTAGTCAACAAATTCTTAAAGTGAAAGAATTGGTGCAAAAAAACTAAAATGGTTTCAAGTTAAGTCTGAGATGTGGGAATTCTACTCCAGCCTTTCAGGACTCCGTAGACCTTGACCCTAAATAAATACAGGCATTTAGCAATCCATGGAAAATAAGACACCCTGATTCTACAGGTCTTGTTTAGACAGCACTTGTAACCACAGTGCCTGGAAGGCGATGACTAACTTCCTATCACCTCATATAGGGACAAACATCATCTACTAACTCTCGTGGGAGTATTTGCTAAACAGGATTCCAGGGCTTAGTTTACTTATGGTTGATGGGGCTTTGATAATCCTATTCCCTTTCACAGAAGTTTTTATTTCAGACCAGATGACTACCTGACCCTCTGAAAGACTAGCTTTGAATTGGGGTAAGGGATGCCACAAACATATCGGCAACTGATTATAGACATTGAAATATTAAATCTTTTTGCTCTTAAGTTTAATGTAGAGTTGCATGGCTAGGTGGAGACATTGCACAAATATAAAACATGGACTAAAGGCACTGCCTAGCACTGTGGCATTCCAGAGCTCCATTGCCTTCCACTAACAAGTTCAGTCTCCATTTTTAGGGAACTGAAAGTCTTGTTTCCCTTCATTCTCAACTAGTATGTGCTGAATATAAATGGGAATATTTTTGCCTGTTCCTTCCAGGTGGAAGCATAAAAATTACTAATGGGGCTCCAGCCAGAAATGAATCAGATGTGTAATATGCCTTCTGAACAGAGAATATCTGTTTCATAATAAGCCTTTCGTATTTGTGGGTTGTCATGAGTACCCTCGTGTACAACAGTGAAATGGCAAATTCTTGGGGCTTTTAAAACAAAGGAGCAGAATCTTGCTGTTTCCATGCAATTCCAAAGCACTGCAGTACCTGACTTAAACCCTAGAACAAGGGTCTATTTCACAACATCAGTTTTTTAACCCCCTCAGCTTTCAAGGTATGTTGAAGCACATTTCAATCAATTCTGATGGTATTAATGGACAGCAGTACTAAAATTCTTTACTGTGAGTATTTTTTTGTTCTGAAATCCCAGACAAGGTGTTTGCACAGCATGGACATAGCCAACATGAGTCCCAGCAAATTTTATATGACATTTTCTGAATTGCAATATATTCTAAGTATCATTCAAAAAAAGCCATACTAGTTCCTTGTAAAATCTGGAATACAAAATAGAGACAAGGCAAATTCTGCCCAACTTGTTTCCTAACTCACCCTACTGAACTCCTGTAATGGTACATATGTGGGTTAAAGATCAGGCGTACTACACTTAGACTATCAGTAAGCTGAGCCCTCATCAGAGCTGACAGGAGTCCTTTAATGTACAGCAAAGTACATCCTAAACATAGTTTTTCTCAAGGTTTGACCTATAGGTCTGTATGGATAAAGGAGATTATATACTGCACTATAAATTAACTTTTTGTACTATATATACCGTAAGGAAGAAGATTATAATTCACAAATCTTGCTTGCTTGGTGCATGTGTCCCCTGTCCTTTACTGCTCTGTAATAAATACATACACAAATGGACTGCACTTAGGCTTGTAGTATTTAGGTGTGCTGGTTTGAGGCTAATTGGAATATTTTAATAGAGAAAATTATATTACAGGCTGTGAAAGGAAAACAATGGTGATGTCTACTTCACTCATAGGCTTGCTGAGATGTTTAAGAAAAAGTACTCAAAACATAGATAAGTCAGTCTCTGGGGCACAGCGTCTCGGTCCAGCAGCTTCTGGCTTTTTCTCCTCTCTGCAGAGTAACCTCACTAACCACTTTCCTTCTAACCCCCCTGGCCAATCCTCAAAATTCACCTTGCACATAAGGCAAACCTTGGGGTAAAGTATAGCAGTGGGGAGAAGGTGGAAGGGTGGTTGGGACCCCCTCCTGGGGTCTCTGATTTCTGGGAGGGGTGTTGTGTTTCTGTATTACCTTTACCTTGTATATTCCTGTAAATATTCCTGTATATAGTGTATATATCTGCTTGTATATTGTGCTAAACTGTAAATAGAGCTTCAGTCCTTAACTTCCAGCTGGCTGAGTCTAGTCTAGGTCATTTTACAAGTGTGGGGAGCAGGGAACTCCCAAACCTTCACATTAGGAATTAGCAATTCCTGCCTTCTTGAGCTGCCTAAATACTAAATTTCTAAATATTTGAATGTGTTTTGCGAGTAAGTTTTCTGAAAGCCTCAGTGGCCAGTTTCATCAGAAGAGTCATCCCTAGGAGGAAGCTAAGAAAGGAAGACAAACAAAACTAAATACAAATTCAAGGCATCTCTATATTCAGTGCTGCCAAATACACAGAAAACCAGGAGAATTACTCTAAGACAGATGAGCAAGGAGCTAGTGTGGCCAGAGAGATTCCTAGAAACCCAGACCTTGGACACCACAAACCTAAAAATGGACCAAATCTGGTTCCGCTCAATATATTATGTCTTAAATTTATCTTCCAGTGATTATTTGCATTATGCCATGGAAGTTCTAAACAGAGATTTCTTGTCATACCAAACCTTAAATTTTAGCATGGACATCTGAATACCTAAAAGTTTAATGACTTCTGAAGAAAGACCAAAACCATTATGAAGCAGTCCATATCCCCAGGGCACTCTGCTGGGGTCTGTTGCATATTACCTTGTATTTAGTAGTTTGGTATAGTCGCTGCTGTCTGTTGGAGACAACATAAACTCCCAAATGCCTGTACTTGAAAAGGAACATCGTTATAATGCCTAGATTGCTGCCAAGTGTAAAAGCCAGATGGACCAATTGCTGATGGCAGAAACTCGTTGCTGGAATCAAGCAATCGTGCCCATAATCTCCTGGCAAAAGCAGACACATAAGTTGTACTTCTGGTGCTTATTTTGTGACATGACTGATTGAGACAGCAGTAAAAATAATTGTCATGGGATATTAAAATGACAGTTGATGTTAAAAGTGGCTCTGTGGATGCATTAGTTGCAACTATTAAGGAAGGACAGAAAGCACTTGTCCAACTCACAGAATGAATTTTAATGCAGCTGTTTGGTAGAAAGCATTCTTCTTAAAGGAGACCAAAAAGGCCAGATGCGATATATGAAATTCCACATTCTACACAGATCCACTGAGGCTGCATAAAGTGCATCAAGTTTCTGTATTGCCAACTATTCTGAAGCACTATAAAGGCTAATTAGCTATTTTTCCATATATTACCACATCTAGGCTCATAGAATATACTTTAAGTCACTCTTGCACAATCTTCCACAAAGAACTGAGTTGAGATCCAAGAGGCTATTATTTCAGTGCTGACAATCAAACACTCAGGAATGAATTGATTTCTGTTAACTCTTATCTAAACTATTGATGCCTTATAATTAACCTATAGACTAAATTTTAAAAATATTGATAGCAGAATCAAAACAGCTTTCGTGTTGACTCTTCCCTGGGCCAGCTTTAAAAGTGGAACAGTCTTCCACTGAGAACGATACAGCAAATTACACATTACAGAGCTGCATCCTGTGACCAAATTCAAGGACCAATTACACAGCTATCTACATCCAAAAAATGCAGGCTACAACTACCAAATGCATTTAGTCTGAATCATTCCCATTATGCATTCTACCAATGTTTTGTTCCACAATACACCTACACTTTTCCCCTCGTTACTTACTGTACATGTTAAATGTATACATAAACTCAAATAACTTGCATGGTTTTGTCAAAATCTTTAGGTTTCACATCTAGGTATTTCCCATCTTGTTTCTCTTCCCTCAAAAGTGTGCGCANCTTACCATTCTATGATTCTATGAAAACGTCATAGCCATATTTTGGGAGCTTCCATTGGGTATGGACTTGTTGGTTGTTGTCTAAGCAACTTGTGAGTAATTCTCTCGTTCTGTTTAGCAGAGCACCTACCATTATTAAACTCTGCATTTTTCCTATCTTCATATTACTGCTTTAATCTACTGCTACAGCACCTGCACTGTCGCAAGACATACTCTCCTTACAGTGTTCCTTAAAGATAGAGGCTATCCTGACAACTAGAATATACTGGCTTAATTCTATCCTTTCTTGCAACTCTCATGTTGTTCAAGTAACTGCAAACTGCAGAGGTTATCTGAACTAGTGACAGTAAGAATTAATACGGCAGCATACTAGTTCACCTACTGTAGGAAAACCAGAGATGCTAGCTCCAGTCCTAGAGGCAGCAGAGAGCTGTAATAGCACAGTCTTGTCTGTGGACTAAAAATGCTTGCATTTCAGAAGACTAATTAGTTTGGGCAGAGCCCTATGCGAAGTTTGGTATTTTTGCACAGTCATGTACTTCACAGATGTATTTCTTTCCTTCCTCCACCTTCCCACGCACACTTGCCTGAATTAGGATGCTGTATACTGATGGTTTTACCTGTAGCCAAAATTTCCATATGGTAGAGAATTCTGCTCCAAAGTAGAACACTACACTAGAGGAAAAACAGAAGCAATTATAAAAATCTCAGCGCTTGCAAAAGGTTCGAAGCAGGATTTCTGTTAAAAATCAGCCTAATAAAGTATTTAAAATGGCAGTTATGGTAGAAACTATTTAAAGCTAGTATTTAGTTTTCTAAAAGCACTCATTTGCTCCCACTAATGATGCTATATATTATCCCATCTGCTACAAAAGCTGCTAACTTCAGCTGAAAACTCACTCAGTTTGTTACACAATATACACAGGATGACTTTTCTAGTTAAAATTGTCCCGATTCTTAGCCCTAATTAGAAAAAGTAAACATATAAAAAAGTATACATTGAACCACAATGGAAGTATTTATCCCCCTTATGATCACATCCTTAGGTATCAATTCAGAATGCATTTATTTGTCAAACCAGTTACTAACATGATGTAATGCCTGTTATACACTTTGTTTGAAATCTGATTTCCCAAATGGCTGAAACTGTCAAATAAGGATTTTTCTGGCAGAGTTGTTTGCTTGGGGGTTTTTGTTTTGGGTTGGTTTTATTTTGTTTGTTTTGGTGTTTGGGGTTTTTTTTTTTTTTTTTGGTCCTTCTTTTTCAACCAACAGTTTGTTCTAAGAAAACAGGGAAGTAACCAAAACAACGAGAAAACCAAAGCCAACTTCAGTTACTTTCTTTTCTGTTGCAAAAATCATTGCATCAGAAAGGAAAATCAAGCAAGCACAGTCAACTTTTGTTTGAAAGTTCTTCACAAAATGACACTAAGAGAGACTGAGTTTTGGCACAATTGAGTTTTGTTCAATTTAATACTATTTCCTATTCTCAGTGGTACAGAGAACCTCAGTATAAATGAGTTTAAAGAAAACAACTGAAGAGGAAATTTACTTCTGGTTTGAAATTAAAACAGAAACAAACAGAACTGAGAATATAGGTTTGCAGTTTTGTTAGACTAAGGGGTCAGCTGCAGTTTCTCTTACACATAGCTTCAGATGCTGATGTACAACAAAATCTAATTTTGACTGCTGCCAAATGTTGCCTTCACACAGGTGTACTATTTGTCTTTCACTAAACACCTATAAAATCTTATTGCATTTAAACAAGAAGTAAATGGGTCAGTGTAGCAAAGACTCAATTACTTTTAAAAATTATTTTATGTATGTATCCTTGAATATTCTCTAAATTAACTGGAATGTATAGCAATAATAATAATGATTTGAACTTAAAACACATTTGATGGCAGTTCACAGTTCTCCAGTGATGGAGAACACCACCACCTGTGGTTAAAGTATTCTGTCTTTTTTCCTTCTAAACTGTAAGGCCTTATCTACCTATTAATTTAATGAAGCACGAATTATTAATGGTTATATCCAATTAATCAGTAATTATTACTATTGCTTCCTGTTATCTTTGCATTTAACATGCCAAATAAATTTAGTATGTTCTTGGTAGTTACCCCAAGAATGCTGCAATTACTAAACTAACTCTATTGGGGTTTTCAGGTAACCTCTGTACTTTAAAAGTGAAAGAGACTGTATCTGGAAGGGCAATTCAAAACAAAACTCATCCCTTTTTAATCGAACCACCACATCTCCTAAATGAATGCAAGTTCATCCATCCCTCTGAAGTAATTTGTGTCACCAAGTTTGTCACTGCAAACATGTAGTAGTGAATGCTAAAAATTGTCATTGCAAACAAAGTTGTTGATGAGAAACTAAGTACCTGTCACCAGTGTTCCCCCAGAGCTAAGGTGGACTTCAGCTGATGTTGCATCTTCTGCAAGGAGAACAACCTCATTCTCAACAGAAGGAATTTCCTTCAACAAGTTAAACTCAATTAATTAGAGACACTGGAACTTAAATAAACTTCCCCTTTACTGATCCTATAATGTTTTTACAGATTTTAAAATGTTGCTTATAAAAACATTCCAGAGGGCAATGTTTAGGGAAAAGTCAGGTAATATTATATGGCAATAACATTTCTTAAAGCTGTTTTTAGGTCTTCCCTCCCCACGTATTTAAAGGAGGTCCTCTTGCAAAACAAACAAAAAAGTGCAACTCTATTGCCATGTTCTGGTTGGATACAATTAAACTGTTGCATAAGAATTTTGGGTGTGGATTTTCATTAAAACTTACAACCTGACCAAATATATGTTCATCTATAAAACTACTTACATGAAGCGAGAGAGTGCATATTTGGTTGGCAAACCACAGAGCTTAACAGAAAAGCTGATTTGCAGTTGAAAGATCTTAATAATTATTAATCAAACTGAATTAGCCTCTTCTGTGGGAAAGCAGTTACATACAGCAAGGCAAGATTAGAAACAAGTCGGAGCACAGGTCACTAACTTGTGTCAGTTCACCTAAGTGCATTTTAAAATCTCAACATATTAGCAATTTGCCTTACATTTTCAGAGAGAAGACAACTGTCTCCAGTTTTCAAAGATGATTAAATGCACAAGGTACGCAGCAGACAGCCATATATATACACACCTCAGCATATCTGAGCTCCACAAGTGTTGGGCAGAGAACTATAGAGACTCTATCAAGGCTTGTGTTTCATGTTTGGTTTTGGTTATTCAAATAACATGCATCACACCCGAATCAGTTCACAATAAGTTTATTTTATGTGAAGAAAAGCTTTGCCATTAATGAAAAAATTCAGTAGAAAACAGTACCTCCTGCTTTCAATCTAAATTACTCAAAAGTAGAAGCTTGTATTAGTGAAAACTTCAGTAGAAACAAATCTGTAGGAAACATGTTCTTGGCACGTGAAGTAAAAGCTTAAAACACATTAAGTTTGAATAGAGTATTTACCATGCAACCACACTGGCAGAAAAGCCAGTTTGTAATGGCTGGTATTTGTCCCTCAAGACAGTAACATGGAAGACACTTAAACCTGTTTACATAACATTAATTGTATATAAATATGGTGTCACCATAACTGACAGTCTTTATTCAGGCCAACCATTTAGTTTAGCAGTTCTAAATAAGTAATAGGCACTTTGCCTTTCTGATTTCCCCTCTCACCCATCAGCCAGTCTGAATCCATGCCAGGGATACTGTACACTGTTATCACCTAAAAAAAAAAAGCCAAAACACACACCAAAAATACATTATTATAATCTTTCCTTTACTGGAAAAAAGTCTACCTTCATCTCCAAGGTTTTGGAATTGAGAATAATCAGATTAAATAGGGAATTTAATATGAACATCCATGGAATAGAATCTAGTGCTCCTAAGAATTATTTTACTCGTCCATAGAAAAGAAGTAGATATAGTAGCATATTTTAATGTCTTCTTTGTGTTTTGGGGTTTTTTTATCTATAGATCTGGTATGCTGCTATCAATTTTAACAGGCAATGTAAAAAAGAAAGTTTGTTGGACCTGCAAGTACGATAGAAAGACAGCTGGTGTCAATGTGCCACAACTTAACCAAATCCTAAGTCACTGTCTAGAGAAGAAAAAGGCCAAATAGAAATATATAAGTAATGAACAGTTTAAAAAATAACCAAAAAGTCTGAAAACTTTTTTTTGTGGATGCTCTTTTACAGTATTAAGCTATGGTCATATTACCAGGGCATCTGCTTCATTATATATCTCTGCTTGCTTTGTATAGACTCTCTGACTTGAGAGTGCAATTGAACTGCAGCAGGAATAAATAGAGTACAATCACTACCATCAAAACAAGAAGCAGTTGCATTTTCATATTCTTCCCAAATTGCAATATTCCATGTTTGAAAGACTAATTTTATTGATAACACTGTCAAAGGTGTGGTAAAAAGTATGAATTTCACCTTGATTATCTAGCAAATGTTCCTGCAAGCCCAGCTGGTGTAATAAATGCTAACTCTCACTCTAGAATATATAGGCAGAGGACAATGCTTTAAGAGTAGTATTGAAGTTTGATTAAAAAAAAAAAAAAAGAAAAAAAAAATCAACACCACAGATTTCTTGATGTAGCACATCTTAACTTGCTAGGTCACAAGCATTTCAATTTCACCTTTAAGTGCTGAAGGTACATAGAAAACTCTTACCTCATCTGCAAGTAGTGATAATTCACTGCTGTTTGCAGCATCGTAGTCATAAAGAACTCTAGCTTTCCTGCTGCCACTTGATGACTTCAGTTCACTGATGCCTGAAGTAACTACTGAATTGCTTACTGATGGCAATGAAGCAGAGGCTGAGGCCAAGACTGAGGGAGCAGAAACACTCTGCACAGGAGCTGAGGAAGACTGATTATTGTTAGAGAGGAAAGTAGATGGAAAGCTGTGGGAGAAAACAAAATGAGAATATTTTTAAGTGCATCAGTTCTACATGGGGAGTTATGCATGACATTATGCCTAAATTGGCATTCGTGCTTTTATCAACCACAGAGTAAACACTGACAGACAGCAGTAACAGAACAGCTTGGATATTTGTTTAAATCTATAAATAAACATACTTGTTCCTGACCTGTAGTATACATCAAGCCAACATACTTTAACAGAAATACTGCCACCCTAAAAAAATGACAGCTCAGACAGTAAAAGAAGTAGCCTCCACTTCCTTCTACTCATTCCTCAATTATGTGGCTACACAAAGGACTGTTACAGTGAACCAGGTCAGGCAAATATAATGCAGGTTAAAAACACAGCCTCCCTTTGAATGAAGAAACCCCACAATTATTTTTGCAATTTAAATTGGTTCATTGATTCAGCTACCTCCATGCTGTAAACCAGAAGTTTTTGTTACACTAAAAGACAAACTACTATCAACTTAAGCCCCTCCTTTCTAGGTCAGGCTGCTGCTTGGTCTGTGCCAGCTGTAGTGCTTGCCAGATTTTTCCATGAAGTCAATTCAACTCATTACCCTGCTTTAAAAGGAAGTGGGTTTGAAGGAATGGATGTGAAAAAGAACAGTTTATATCTAAGTTAATCAGCTGAATCACGACCAACTATGATGAGAACCATAGCAGGTAGAAGGGAGAGAATAACATTCCTGAAAAGCATGAGTGAAAACCAGAGCAAAGAAACAAGAGAGGAAATGGAACAGCATGGGGGCAATGATGAGCTGCGAGATGGACTCATGCCATTGTCCTACATCCTGGCCTGCAGTTCCACAGCAGACTGAACTTTGCAGCTCCTCTTGAAGATGACAACTTTAACCATATAAATCAAGATCAGTATATTTCCACAGCAATGTCTGTAGCATTATTGGTGCTAATAAAAAGAGCTGATTTCAGGAGCTGATGCAGGTGAAGACTATATGTATCAATACAGTGATTAATTTTTGGATCATCTGGCCATGAACACAGGTAGAATTAAGGCAGCTCAAATCTCTATCAGATGCAGCAGTACTGCACACAAGTTTACAGTTTCACCTATACTTAATCTGGTAAATTATAGTCAACAAAGAAGGTGGACTCACACCTCTTTGCTTTTTCTGTGCAAATGGAGTTGGAGTCAGATCTAGCAATCCATTGCTTTTGAGTTGATTCAACAATTTGATTTTAACAAAAATAAACAGGATTTCTAATATTCACCTGGAATGGCCTGTTAAACAAGTTCATCTTGCAGTTATGCAATTATTATCTTGACTGAAGTGAAACAGTAGGAATACTGTGAAAGACAGAATCAGATCCTTTACAGTTGCATATAAAAATTTGGTAGACTTTCAGGAGATTTGCAAATTTAGTTAGCAGTTTACTACTAAAATGATTTTTTTCCTCATTTGCCAGCCATTTTTTCAAACCAGTTCACAATGTTCCCTGAGCAAACCAAATAAACAGAACAAGAAGGAAAAGCTAGACCCCACATTTCAGCAGGGATAACTCAGCTGTGCCTCATTATGATGTACTTATTACTTGATTGGTTAATAGGCAGAGGGACTTAATTCTAAAAGACAGCTGTTTCTCAATATTACTAAATTACTGCTTAGTATACTGCTAAACCTGTTCTATATTAACACCATGGCTACTTGTAAACAATTCTGCTCCATTCGAAGCAAAAGAAAGCCAAAGCTTTCTAACCACTCTGTCAACTGCTAAGGCATTAAGTGTCACTCTTTGTAAAAAGTCATATATAGACATGTTACTGGAAAACATGAGCTATGTAGATGTTGTTTGGGATATTTTTGTTGTGTTGTTTGAACACTTTAGCAGCAGGAGTAGGGGTAGTAACTGGCAATTTGAAAAAAAAAAAAAATAATGATACCTAAGTTTAGACTTGTCTGTTAAGGAAGCTGAGAAATTTAGAGGAAAAACAGTTCTAAGCAAGGAAAAAAAAAAAAAAAAAGGAAAGAAAAAATAGGGGGGGGAAAATCATGGCCAGAGTATTTCAAATTTGATTCTTCAAGCAACTCCACAGGATGGAGAGAAACAGAGAAACATCATTGAAGAGAAACATTCATAAAACCAAGTCTACTTATATAAAGCAACCTGAGCACAACTCTTCACCTTCTCTACAGCTGATGCTGTATACATTAGGAAAAAAAAAAAAAAACATAATCACTGCTCAGCTTTGAAACTTGAATAGTCTTCAATATGAACCAGGCTAGGGTTTATGCCCTAGATTCTGACCCAGGTAACACACATTAATATACACCTACTCTGCAAACCAAGTTTATTGCTTGAAGGAGAAACCATCTCACTTAAAATGTTGAGCACCTCTGGTCCACCAGCTACAAAAAACCAAGTCCCTCACAGCTTGGCTTTCATATGTGAATACAGCACAATGTCATTCTTAGACATGCGAAAAGACCACGTGTAACTCAGCACTGTGTATCCCTTGTGAAGCAACAGAGCACAGGTAAACAGAACCAAAATCTATCAGAGCTGCCTTTAAGCTCTTTACTTGGTACTAGATCTGCCTATGCATAACACAGGAAGAATACTACACCAATCCTGCTCATCTGTTTATTTAATGCAAGTGCTATGCACCACATGACTATGAAAGGAGAAATTCTTCCTAAAAAAGGAGCACGACTTGAGGTCCTGACCCAGTGCTCTGTTACAGTCCAGTGGGAATTCCTTGCACAAGGAAGGAAAGACACAACCAAAGATTTAACACCATTATTATTTTAATGCACATGAGCAGAAAATTTTCATTTAGTTGTTTGAGGTGTTCAGGATTTTACAAAGCTTCCATGCTTCTCATCTTCTAGCAGTCATCATATTTTTATCAAAAATACTCATCAGATCACAGCCACAAAGACACATCCTCTCATTTTCCTGAAGACAGTATTGTCTTCAAATCGAATTTTGCATACGTCTAGCAGTTTACACAAATTTTAAACCAAGACAGCTGTTCTGGACACGCTATGTATCTTAATGCAAGAGATTTTTAAAGAGGAATATGTAGTTCCTTAGGTTAAAGGTATTATACTGAAGGCTTTCTGTTTGGCAAGTACGCTGGGATAAAAGAACAGATTAAAAAAAAAACCAAAACCCTTTCAAAACAGTTGTGTAAATATTCACTTTCTAATTGCTAAATAAAATAACATGTTTATTTTCAAGCTTTCAATTCTTCAACTTGCATTTTTATGCTACTTCATTTTATAGTTGAATATTTCTTTCAGTGGACTGTAACTTTAAAACACAGCTTTTCTGAAAACCTGTGTTAAGGACTTTTTAAAAAAAGTCTTTACCCATCCAAACAAACTAAGGAAAGGAAATCAAATGCCACAGGAAGTTGCAAGTCAGGAAAAGGACAAGACTCAAGAACACTTTTGGTTTTACTTCCTTGTCATGAAAAACCAAAGATACTTTACAGAGACAGTTATTTACAACAGACACTAGACAAACTTACTCATTCCACTGTGAGTGCTTTAGATTGATGTTTACACATATTACGAAGCACCTTTCTCCCTAGAAACAAGATCTATCCTTGCAACTCACTGAACAGTGGAGAACCCAGTTTCAATAAAAATCTGGTAGTACCCAGTAGCAAATTAAGAGATAATAGGAATCTACAGATAGTATAAAAACTTTCCCCATATTTTGTAGCATGAAGCATAACACAACTGAATGATTACAAGCAGCTCTCTAGAAAATCCTTTTTGTGCTAATAAATGAGGTTAGCTCACCCTCACCTGCCTCAATTACAAAATACACAAAATACTGGTAAATCAACCCTCAAAAGGCATTACAGCTGTGTGTAGGCTTAGGGAAGCAGTGGCACTGGGGTAATTATGTATTAATTACTTGAGAACAAATGTATTTCTTTTCAGTACAGCATAACTCTGTGTTCTCTGCTGTTTACCAGTCTACATTTTCCTACTATACATCAGCACTTAAAAAAAGTATTACTACCTTCCGAGTTGTTTCTGGAGATCCAACATATACTGGTAACATTGTGCATAATAGGTCATCTGAGCTTCAACAAAATCATTCAGACAGCGAAGATGATGTGCCTGTAACACAGCAAAAAGTCCAAGTTTTTAGTTTGTAAAAGTGCTATGCTGTACTGGTCTCCTCATCAGTTGCTAGTGTCAATATTGGCACACAGGGATATAAGGCACATAGGCATAGTGCTTGGATTTATCAGTTAACCAAGACAAAATGTCACAAAAATTAATGTATGTGAACATAAAACAAACAAACTCCTGTACAAGCATCATGTTATTTACCCACAATATTTCCACAATAAAATAAATATTTTACAGCACGTTTCTCTGGTTTCGAGATTCAGTTGATCTGGTGGGAATGGGAAGCTGAGTTTAAAAGATAAAAAAGAAAGCTTCTGCATTCTCAAGGTCAATGGGAGAAAGTTAAATTCAGTGGATACTAGCCTAGACTTAACCCCACAAAACAATTCAGTTTGACACTACCAAAGTTCCCAAGCATTTTACTGTAATTTTTAGAAAATGTCCCAATTTTGACTTTCCCTCCTTACCCCTTTTGAGTACTCACATGTGTGCTGCTGATTCCTTCCAGCAGAAGTCTGGTAATCTCTGCTTGACGGTCAAATTCACTCTGAGTAATTCGTACTTCTTGTTCAGACTAAAAGTAAGGATGCACATTAGGTATTTGTACAATACACTCTGCTACATCTTCTAACTGCAACAGCCCCATTTTATTCAGAGCTCCTCACACAAATGCATTAATCTCAGGTTTAGGTATTTGAAGTATATGTGTCTTTCCCTTGAAGACCTTTACTAGGCAAAAAAAAAAAGTGTATTTGCATTTTGGATTCAGAAATGAACAGTTTTATCATCAGATATCTACCACACATAGTCACTGTATGCACCACAAAGGCATTTTTCTGCTAGTGATATTACTTCACCTCTCCCCACAGCAAACCAAATGCTCCCTGGGATAACTGTCTGTTTCAGGGCTTCTGCCAGCATAGTAGTGGGCACCAAGGACAATGTAATTTATTTTCCCATGCTTTGAGTTAACAGGTATCTGACCAAAAAATTCAGGGTAAGCCTTTTTGTGCCAAGTAACTGGACAGCAATCAGCTGTAGATATATCTTTGATGGTAATTTTTAACAGGATATTTCATAAATTAATGTCTCCTATTGGCCACCAAGCTACTGTAATTATTTCTAAACTTTAGCAAATGTTCTAACTTCCATTAGAGTAACATTTCTGTTAAAATTATTGTATTTAAGTCTCATATCTAAATAATTCAAAGTCAAATCTATTCCTTGATACATACTGTTATCACCTTTTAAATAAGATAATGTTATGCCAGTTTTAATGGACTTCCATTTCGCACAAGGCAAAATTATTTCAGAGTATTTGGGAGGGGGGGAAAAAAAAGACACTATTTAAAAAATACAAATACATAAAAATTTATGTTGTAATGTCCACAATCTACTGTTCCAAGACTTATTGAAGCAATACCTACAAAACATTAGTTTCAAACATATTTCCTGTGTTTGCAAACATTCTGCTCATGTCAATCAATACAAAGTCAATACGAAAGGATCTTAATCTCAGAAATGAGCACACAATAATGATGCAAGTTACCCAAGAAATGTTTTTCATCTAAATCACTGCAGCTGGAAAGGCTTAGACATTAATTAAACAGTGAAAAAGCAGCTATAGCAGCTGTGTGTTTCTAACTTAAAATGAGATACCTGTGTATGTATCAAGTTACAAACTAATTAGGTTTTCAAGGTTTGTTGAGGAAAGAATCTTTGCTTGGAATTTTCGTATTAGTTCTGTATTTATGTCAGTGAAATCCATCAGGCAGTCCCTGAGAGAAATGTAAGTACAGAAGAAAAGAGCAAATCTGATAGTCAAGAGAAGAAAAAAAATCATTCCCTTCTGTATTAGCTACATTTTCCTTCAAGAAAACATGGTAAAATCATAGGTAAATCATTTATCTGGAGATAAACAGCCTAGTTTCTTGTTTCTCTGAAGTCAACAGTTGCAAAGGTTCCTGTCCAATAAGGACATACCTGAAAATATGAACTTATAAGAAGGCAAAGTATTGTAAGAAGGGGAAATATCCATTAGAAAAATTCTATTTGTTTGAGTAATATATTTTAGCAAATCACCTTCTATAAGCAGGAGAAAAGTGAGTAATGTGGCAACATGTAGTAACTTAGCCAGTACAGAGTGACTTTAAATACATTGTTTTATAAAAGCCCAGTGCACTGGTTTTGTAGAAGTTTATACAAGTGAGTTGTGATACTGTCCACCAGATGTCCATCTTTATTTTCAGTACTGCTAGGTGAGCAGTAGCAGGACAGCATATCTATTCACCTTGTAGTAAAAGTGAAACGCATCTGATTTTCAGTCTGGGAAACATACTACCTGATTGTCTTTAATCCTGAACAAAATACAAGTTTAAACTTTTCAGTGACCCCCCCTCAGATGCAGTCATATTTTGGTTTTCTAACAACAGGAAGGCCTTATTGGGTATCTCCTGTGAATATCCCTCAAAAAGGTATTTTCTCCCTAAGTTCAGAACATGGAGAGAGTTTCTGAATACAAATATTCCGAAGTCCATCATCTCTCAAAATTTCACATGAGAATGTATGACCTCTCAGAAATACTGTGCAATTCTGTAGCTAAGGGATAAAATCACCTTTCTAATGTTTTATTAGACATGCTATTAGTAAGGCAGCGATAATAGATATATCAATACTACTCAATATGTCTGGGCTATATTGTCTTTTGCCTTCTCTGTAGACAAAAGACAGGAGGTCTTCCCAGTGTGCAAAAGCTGTCTTATCTCATCATGCTGAACACATGCTAAAAATGTTTGCTCTTTCTATTGGCCACACCAGACACTTCGGAAGACTTCTAACAGAGTTCATAACTGTGTAGCATCAGTACCCACTCGATTTGTTTCGTAGTACAGTATTTAATATCTTCAAATACCACATTTCAGAGGGGAAGCTGAAGAAAGTTTGTCACTGACACTACACAGATCTTGGATCTTTTGTTCTAACTGAAAACAAGATACCTGTAATTAATTTAGAGATTACTGGACAGTCTGAAATCTTTGCTGAGAAGCCTCTTAGATTTAATTTGAAAACATCTATGAATCTCTTCCTCCAATTTTCATACACAGGACAGATTGCCTTTAGAAACCTAGAGGGATTACTGTTCCTTTGGCAGGTTGTAGTTTCTCTTCAATAGTCTGGTTTTTATATGCTTAAAAATAAAAGGAAACTTAGTTTGTATAACATAACTTATTATAAGATTTTTCTCCTTTATGGTATGGTTAATCACTTTGTAATATTTCTTTCACTACCCTTAAAAGTTACTTGTCTTCATCACTGAAAAGCAAATAGTTTTGTTCACTGTCCTACAGCTTTAGGATTAGTTTTCATTACAGCAGTACTGCCCTCCTGCTGTCTTTTTCCCAAAATAGTACCAGGTACAGACAAGTTTGCTGCTTCTAAATTGTTACTTTACTTAAATAGTAAAATGGTTCTCAAACTTTGGTATCAAAATTGACCTAACCCTCCTTTTACAGTTCAATCTCTTGAACTCCCTCTTCCCCCTAAATTCTCACATTCTACCCACATACTCCTCATATGGACCATAACTCACAGAAAGCTGGAATAGAAGAAGTATTTTTTTCTCTCACGATGCCCAAGATTTTATCCAAACTCCATATTCAAGATTCTAGTATCAAAGCCCTGCACCCCATACAGCTGCCTTTCTAGTCCCCTTTTAAAAAACATACTCCAAATCCCCTGCCCTCAAGCTCCCCTTAGCTTTTTTATTTCCCCTCCTCTACAGAAATTCCCTATGAAATTTTTTCTTGACTGTTAGCACAGCTTCTGTTTGCCAGAGTTAAACTGAAATCAACAACATGCAATATCCTTTATTACACTAGACCAGCACGAGTTATAGTTTCAGAATTCTGCAATCTGAATTGTTTACTTACTTTTGTCACTTCCTCAGCCCATATCTAGTCAGCATTGAGAATGGGAAGGGGGAAAAATAAAAATATACAAACTTAGATACTGACACTTTTAATAGAGGGTGCAACCATACTTTGGCTTTTAACTACTTTCCTCTCCTCAGAACTTTGCAGGAATTTGAGGAGTGCTATAAGTCAGTTGCCCAAAGCCCTTCTTATACACGTAAAGTACAATGAATATGGAAGACACTACATTCATAAAGTAAGTCAGATACTGAAGAGGTATGACTTGCAGAATTCATGTTACAAGAACCTATTTAAACCAAGCTATTACAGCATAAGACACAACTACTTGCAAAATTACATGGACCAGACAAACCAAGTTATTTTATGGAGGAATTTAAGCTATCTTAATGTGTTAGAATACTGGAAAGCTATTCTAAGTTAAAAACTGAAACAGACAAATGATTTCTCTTGCTAATTTCATTACTTGTTTCCTATTTCGCAAGCATTTTTATTGAAAGCTAAATTTAATTTAAAATGCTACAGAGTTATCTTAAAATGAGTATTATAATAGTAGGTAAGCAGTATAGCAAAATCATAGAACTGCAAGGAATATACTTCTAAAAGTTAATTACTTCAGCTTGCTGCTCCAATTTTCCCTTGCAATGTACTTCTCCTTTAACATTTATTTTCTGCAGCTGTAAGATGACAACACCCTCAGGACTTCAATGGGAAGAAATATGTGTAAAGGTTGCAGAAGCAAGCTGTAGAAAACAAGCTTGTTTGCTTTTTTTTTTTAAATCTGATCATGACTGAGAAATCTGGAATATTAATTGAGAGGTGACCCACTATGTTGTGCAGATCCAGGACCCAAACCAGGACAGGCTGAATAGCACAGTCTATGTTGTACATAATAATTTAACTCCTTTCTTTTCCACTTTCACAAATGTGGTGCTAAAACCATCTGTTTTACTGAGTCCTCTCAACAGAGATTTCACATAATTCCCTCCTTGTATTAAAAAAAATGGAAAATTAAAGAATTCCTTTCCCACCAATAGGCAAAATTAACTTCAGAAGCGACTAAAATATAAAAATAAAAATTTAAAAATAATCTCCTTTGCCTCTGAAGTTTACATTCAAACTCAAAGAATAAAACACTGTATACTTCACTATCAGAAATATTCAGATAAAAACAACATCTAATGCTGTACTGACATAAGTGTATTTAGTACACCATGCCAATCTAGTTTGGAATGAAAAACATCTGAAACATGACCAAAACGAGCTGAATAGCAAGAGGAAACATTTGCTAGGAAAGTGAATGAACACAGGAGGCCAACAAACCTTTAGCCATTTTACATGCAGCAAGTTGAGCACGTAAGAGACATTTACCATAATGTTATTCTCTTCAGGCTGAGAGGTGTTTAGTTGCTTAAATGCATAGATAAGAGACAAAAGCAAGTTACAACACTGAATATAGCAGGTGAACAGATTGTTGGCACAGAGCACTGCAAGTTTAAGCTAAGGAAACCTGTGAAATGAGCATAGATGTGTAAAATTGTTTAGATTTCTATTTCCAATACTGATCTAAGCTATTTCAGTTGTACTGTGAGCATGCAAGAATATAATTTCATCAAGTATTTTGTAACAGGAAAAAAAAAAAACAAATGTAGATGAAATTTATCACTTTATCCTGTTGAAGAAAACAAGAAAATATAACTCATAACTCAATACACATTGCTAACCTGTCAGTTCAGAAATGCTTGCCAGATAGCTTCCTTCATAGATAAGTAAGACGGCAGAAGATGAATCTTTGCATCACACCTATATCCAGGTTAGTTCTCACTTCTATATTGCAGAGGATAAAGTAGAAATGGAATTTTTCCACTTCTCTGGGAACCGAGTCCTGGGCTGCATCAAGAGCAGCGTGGGCAGAAGGGCAAGGGAGGTGATTCTGCCCCTTTGCTCTTGTCAGACCCCACCTGGAGTAATGTGTACACTTCTGGAGCCCCCAGCACAGGAAGTACATGGAACAACTGAAGCAGATCCAGAGGAGGGCCATGAAGGCGCTGGGGAGGGACTATTTACAAGGTCTTGTAATGACAGGACTAGGGGCAATGGGTTTAAAATGGCAGAGGGAAGATTTAGACTGGATGTTAGGAGGAAGTTCTTTCCAGTGAGGGTGGTGAGGCACTGGAACAGGTTGCCCAGGGAGGTTGTGGCTGCTCCCTCCCTGGAGGTGTTCAAGGCCAGGTTGGACGAGGCCTTGAGTGACCTGTGCTAGTGGGAGGTGTCCCTGCCTATGGCAGGGGGTTGGAACTAGATGATCCTTGAGGTCCCTTCCAGCCTTACCATTCTATGATTCTATGAACTCTACAATCCACATGCACAGTGTTGCTAAAATGCAATTAAAACTGAAGTATAGGAAAAGTAGTGAAGTAAGAGGCCTAGAGTTTCATGCGTTACCAATACTAAATTACTTGTGCATTAAACTGTTTATTACTTACTGTATTAATATTTTTAGCCTGGCCAAGTAGTAGCAGCAGCAACTGGCAATAATTTTGTCCATAATTACCTGTGCACTTTTATGAATGCAGTCAAATACCATGAAAATACCATAAGCATGCCCTGTCAAAATGGCATACATTCAGTTATATATTCCTCTATTTACAGGCATTTCAAGAGTTCAAAATATAAAAGTTTTTTATTTTGTAGTAATTGTTATCTCCTTGAACAAGTGCTTATTGAGGGAATAAGAAGGGTTAAGAGATGCAAGTGTAAGAGTCCCACCCCATTTGGTGTTGTGAAGCAGTAAACAATACAAAAATAATAAACTACAAATATTTTGTATGGAGAGAAAATAAACATGGATAAGATTGTCAATTGGGAAATAATTATACATATGACTTGTTCTAGTGGGAGGTGTCCCTGCCTATGGCAGGGGGTTGGAACTAGATGATCCTTGAAGTCCCTTCCAACCTTACTATTCTATATGCTTTAACATTTGGAAAGATTCAAATGGCAAAAAATTAACCTGCAAATGATCTGTATTTACAAGCATCTTGGCAGATTGTAGCAGGACATTTTTGTCAGTATAGGCTCATCTAGTACAGAACAAAAGTAGAATATATTTATTTGAGTCAGGTAAGCTCAACCTGAGGGAACATGTCAAAATAGAAAATTAACACCATGATCAGCAATTTCCTTGCATTTCCTTGTGTCCCACTAGGGCATTTCTTTCAAAGCATCTAGAAAAAAATAATGAGGGTAAGAAGCTAGGACTGGAAACCAAGCAGGCAAGTTCACAAGCATGCATCAGTAAGTTTGAAAGTTATGGACAAGTCAAAAAAGTCTACTTACTGCAGCTCGAGCTTCTGCAACTTTTGCTTTCTTCAATCTGGTTTTTGCTGCATCCAAATCTAGCCTTTTATTTTGCAACAGTTTACGTTCTTTCTGAAAGTGAGTTAAGTTAGTTTGTGAGAATAGGTACACGCACTCAAGTCTGCCGACGTGGAATTTTCATCTCCATTAAGAATGGCATACAAAAAAGAGGCAGAATTACATTGTAATTATTCTCATGCATTTTATATTCCAGATAGATACTTTTAATAGAACAATACTTAAATTCCACACCTTTTCAGACTTTCTTTCATTTCATGTGGTCAAAAGGAAGCAAAATACACCAAAAGCACAAATTCTACCCAAGTTTTCCTGCTTTGAGGAAAACAATATTGTACAATTATCTGCTACTTCATTTTTAAGATTTAGTTAAAGTTGGTGTGAAAGGCCGAAGAATGCACAACTCAACTTACAGTAATAGTTTTGTAGTCTCCTTCAATAAAATTTCTTAGGGGAGTGAGAAAATTTATAGCAGAAGTTTGAATTAGTTCTCTGTCTGCTGTTCCAATTCGTTTTTGTGTTTCTCCACATTTAATGAGCGCATTTCCTGTGAAACAAACAAAACCCCAAGTTAGTTTCATAGGAATTCAAGCAGGTGGTTAACAGAACAGGTTTCTACTGGCAGGAAAGTTTAGTCCAGCAGTTTGAAAGATAATCCAATACTGTCACAAGGGCTTTCAAAAGAAATCTGAATCTGCTACAACAATAACAACCTAAACAAACCCCAAACAACAAAAGAAACAAACACTCCCTAAAACAACCACCCACTCAAACCAAACAAACTCACACACCAAATCAAATATTTTTTATTGTCATCACAATTCAAGGCAAGATTTCAAAGAGATATTGTAGAAGTGGCTCTAGCTGTAGCAACTCCATTGTGAACACCTGATTTAGAACAAGCCATCGTACCTACCTACTTTAATCAAACAACCTCCTTCCCTTATACCACATTTCTCTTTTGGTCAGGACTAGTTGGTAGCAAGGAAAAAGCTCACTTAGCTATTTGAAAATAGTGTGCTTTTTCCTTGCCCCCCTCTACTTCTAAATAGTATTTGTACATAAACTGAACAATACTTTGAAATGGTTGTGAGTTAAGTACTGAAACTGAAGTTAGGGTATCAAGAATACAGTTACTATGATGATGTTTCAACAGGCTGACACATCTTCATGAGGAAAGGCCACTAAGTTTACGGAAAACTAAAATATTTTGTAACACCACATGAAAGCTAACTGTATCTATCCTTATGCTAACAGTTTATGTTACCTACTTGAATTCTAAAAATCCTAAATTTAAGGAAATCATTAAACAGCATTAAACCATGTGGAAGAAGAACCTTACTTCCTGCCTGCCATCATTGATTTTGTATTTGTATTCTATTAAAAAAAAACAACCCAAAACAACACTTTTTTTATGTGCACTATTATTTCCAGCTATAAAGAACTCATTCTCCCCAGAAGAAAAGTGTTCCCTCCCATTTCAGTTTCGAAGAAAGCAACTAAAGAGAGCTACCTATCATAGTTTGATTGCAGATTATAGTATAAATACAGACACCTAGGCATCTCAGCTGGTCAAGTTAAACAGCTAAACATGTTATCAGCAATTTTAAGAGTTGTACAAAACACTAGAACTATATTTTATAATTAATGCTAGTGTGAAAACATTAGGTAACACCTCCAGCTCTCCTGTCACAGGTATAGAAATTTTGATGGTGAAGAAAAAAAAATTCAGATGTTCTACACTCATCTTTAGCAAAATACTACATATTAAGAAAAGCACGAATGCTGTAAAGTTAGAGAGAATTCTTCCTAAAGTTAATACAATGCATAAATGTTGTTAGATGTGCAAATAACAGTGTAGAGATACACTGTTATAACATGGAAGATAAATTCCAGAAGTCTTTGTCTGGTAAGAAAATTATACATCCACAAAGACAAAGTTTACCATTCCAACAGTTCTATTTCTAGATTTGGAAAGAAGTCTCATCACTGATCTCCTAATGCTCAAATTTATACAGCAAGTTTTCTCAAACTGATACAAAAGCCATTGAATTGTTTTATGTAGAGGAAAACAAGGAGTATCATCTTACACTGTTAAGAAAAGCTATATTTGGGCATTTTTTCCTTCCTTCAGTTCTGTGACACAAGACACATTTTTTGCTTCTACTTACCATAAGCTGTTCCTGGACCAAATTCATTCCCAGCATCAATCATATACTGCCCTAGTAACTCTGGATTATTCATGCGACTTGGTGCTTTGCGGTCCAGCTTCTCATAGACAAATTCTTCTATCCTGGCATCTAAAAAAAAGTTTTAGTTGGAATAATTACTGCCATTGAAATTAGATTTTTTTTTTATTAAAAAAAAGAAAAAAATTAAAACATTCATTAAGTGAAGAATATTAAGCTGAAAACACCATTCCTGGACACTGACTACTATATTACAGGTTTGTCATACCACATTCAAGTGTTTCTTAGGCCCATCTGTGGAAGTAAAAAATTATACTGTTCCTCTCCCTTCTATCAACATATTTTTGCAGTTTTCCAAAATTTTGTCCAGAAGTCTTCACTGCAAGATGAAAGATAAAAAAAATTAACCTGACAGACAAACATTGGTTCACTCTTGGTGCCAGGGAATGGACTAGTACCTAAAATTATACAGATTTTTTTCTTCTTTATCCATAATATTTATTTTTTTACTAAACGATGAAAGAACTGAAGAGTAATCTAAAATTATCAGACTATTACATGAGTCTGACATAAAGGTGCAGTTAAAAATGTGATTGAACATAACTTTTCCTTCCTCAGACAGGGTCACTTCATTAACAACAACCAAAAGAAGCTCCCTGCAGCATGTGATAGTCCTCTTAACTAGGCTGCCAAACAGATGTAGTTACATTCACAGACAAAGATCGCTGCTTAATGCCAAGTATTTTTAGACATCAGAAAACTGACTGGTCAGCACAGCTGAGATACTATCATGGATTTTATCCTTCTACTGAATCTTACTCACAGTTCTACTAGTCTTCAGTTAATGATTCAGTATTCTACAAATTTCTAAAAACTCAATTAAAAAAATCCTGAGTTAAATGGATAAATTTCCTCTGGCCAGGAAGGGAAGTAGAAATTTTAGCAAAAATATTCCACAAGCTCTAGTGTATCCTTCCCACAGACTTAGTTATTATTATTTTAACTTTTTTTTTTTTTTTTTTTAACTTCTGCTTTTATAGCACTAAAGGATGCAACATGCTTCCAGAAGAATGCTTCAGAGATCAGCATTATAAAGACTTTATCTGTCTGGCATTAGAGAAGTGCTATCAGTGTATGATTCACCTGTACTAATAAAGCTTAGCAGTGACTCAGTATGTCACTACAAGGAGAATATTTATAATAATGCTAATACCTCTACACTGAAAACAATCTCATCATTTGAGCAAACCTAAAGGAGGTTTTAATTTACTGTTTTATTTTTTTAATAACTGCTCACTTAAGTGACTAGGCACCAGGTCTTGACTCGAGATATAGATCTACACACCAAGTGAATTCCTTTAGCTTCCATCTGTAACAAAATTGCCACAAATGCCAGAGATAACTGTAGGAGACGAGTCTGATATCCTTAACATTCATCAGTAACTTCAGAAACAAAATTACCACACCAGAAAACTACATTTCTTCTACCCATGTCTTTTCTGTTATTGCTAGAGTAAGAGATTCACAAGTGATGAAAACATTTAAAACTTTATTATATTGCCTAAGTATGGTGCATCAATCTAACCACTTTTTAGTAACGAAATTGTTAAAGACAGGCATTTCAGTTCATCTTGCCTGCTTCAGACTGAATTGTATTGTGCAGTTTAAAGTAATGAGTTTTCTTGAGCTACTGCATATACCACATGAAAAACTTATAGCTACCTAAGATTTCTGGAATTACAGTGGAAAACTTAATTTAACAAGAAACAAATCAAAAAACAGCCGGAGACTGACTAGAGTATGGAATCAATGCTACAGTTTTAATAGCTCTGTCTGAAGATTTTCCCATTTGAAGAGTTAAGAGCCAGCAACTCAGACAGTGTCCCCAGTTCTCAGCTCTTTCGCTAACTCCAGCCTTCGAATTTTAAGACTGAAATACTTACTCACAACTTATGCAATATCTATTGCAGTAAATATTTACACAAGTAAATCTATTAACACAGAAGTTGCAAGCAAAAACCTGAGGAGCTCCTTACTTGGATTTGGTTGTAATAACACTTCTGTTTGTTTCATTATTTTTTCTGTCCACAATTTAGTGCATTCTGCTTTGCTGAGAAGATTCTCCAGGTGAGCATCCAGTTCAGTCTTTTCTGCTTGACCAAGCTTTTCTTCCGTGAACTAGGAGATAGTCAGGTAGGTTAAAAATAGTTAGTTCACATACATAACTTTCCAGGACAAGTTTAAGACACTACCTATTCACTCATATTAGTTGCAGATCATACTTTTGAAGACACAACCACTATTCATTCATCAATAAAAAATCTAAGGGTAAATTTGAAAGCTTTTAAATTTAAATTTTGAAAGTTCAACAATGCATCCTTACTATCAGGGAGAAAATGGCAGGAGAGTGTTTATTTAACCAAGACGAAGAAGTTGATTTATAAGATTATCATAGAATGGTTTAGGTTGGAGGGACCTCAAAGATCATCTACTTCCAACTCCCTGCCATAGGCAGGGACACCTCCCACTAGAACAGGTCACTCAAGGCCTCATCCAACCTAGCTTTGAACGCCTCCATGAAGGGAGCATCCATGACCTCTCCGGGCAACCTGTTTCACTGTCTCACCACCCTCACTGTAAAGAACTTCTTCCTAACATCTAGTTTAAATTTCCCCTCTTCCAGTTTAAACCCATTACTCCTTGTTCTGTCATTACAAAACCTTGTAAATAGCCCCTCCCCAGCCTTTCTGTAGGCCGCCTTCTTCACTATGAAGAAATTCTCAGCTCTATACTTAGTAGTGGGTTCTCATTTGAAGTATTTTGTCCAGTTTTGCATCGTATATTGAAACATGAGCCAGAAGGAAAGAGAATCTAGAGGTAACAAAGACAATTAAAAGATTACTTAAATCTTGTACATTTTGCAGCTAAATTTGGCCCTTCATCCACAGCAAAACCTAAAGACACAACAGACTCACTGCACCTACCTTTAACATGTTTGGAAAAAAATGTTGTTCTGTCCACAGCAAACAGGGCAAAAAGTAATGAGTTTAAATTTCAGGATGAAGATTTAAATTAGACATTAGAGAAAGGTTTTAAAGACAAGGATTAAAAGCTAAAATAGATATCCCTGGGTGAATATGTGTCTTTCAGGATGCAGAGCATTTTGCTTTTTAGGTATATAAACAGTTTAGGAAACATTGATATTTAAAACCCATCTTCTTGTGCTTTACAGAAACAGTAAGATGATTTCCGTTGTTATCTTCCAAGCTGTATTTTCAGTCACAATAAAATATAGTGCAATTGCATTTAGCTAAATGAGTCCAGCAGACAATTCATTTCACTTGATATTAAATTCATGCCAACTCTTATTAATCCACGAGCAGTTTGTACTTCAGTCCCAGTTTTCTGGGAGGGAGGAAGCCACGTGTTTCACATCAGGGAACCAAGCAAAACCGGAACTGAGGGTTTTGCCTGCCTCTATTCAGAAATAGTTTCTCATCATGATGGTGATCTCATCACTTGACATCCTGTTTAAAGTTAGGCATTTTCAGAAGAACCTGGCTTATGATTAAATCCCTAACAAGCTTACCAATTAAGAACATAATAGGACTGGAAGCACTTTTGTCTGTCAAACTTGATTCTTAACTACTTCTTTGGTGGGAGATTTAAACTTACAATATGAAACAAGAATGCAATACAAGTAAATTGCACTGTCCAAGTTTGTTTTCACCTCAATCACATGTAGAATAAAACCAACTTTGAAAGCACATGCATCTAAAGTCTAGATAAATGCTGCCTACAGTTCTGCATAGACAAACTACCTCTGCGAGAAAGTTCAGGAGGGAAGAATTTATTTATTAATGTAATATTACTATTGTTTAAAAAGCTCTTTAAAAATATGTCAGATACTCTAAGTTGTTTTCAGAAACTCTGTACAGGTTCACCATAATATCAATGGGTTTGAAATTATTTTTTACTAAGTACAGAGAACAGTATTTCTAAATAAAATGGAGTTTCCAAATAATATTTCCATAAATCTCAGCAGTGTGAAAATTGCTTAGTGAATATCACAGTGCTATACTTCACAAACACACTTCAAGGAAAAACTTATTAGCATTATCGAGCAGCATAGTAAACAGTGGTTTGACAGAAGTATACTGCCATTTTGATTTCCCATCAGTTACCCTGAAACTTAAATTTGAACTGGTCTTTCTGTGTAATGTCTTTTTTCAGACATTACTCTATTCCTTCAGAATCAGAAAATAAAGAAGAATTTCCCTTCTGCTTAGAAAAACTGTTCTAAGATAGGTAGACACTAATGATTTTCTACTTTGATTACAGCTTTAGAAGTTTTGGGTTCTTTTCTATTAGAGCCTAAAAAGTGTCGCACAGAGATATCTAATGTAAGTACTTACTAGAACAAATCCTATCAGTAAACCATCTAATCCATTTGTCTTTATTAATTAAAAAATATATACACAAGTTGCCTGGACATGCACAACTCATGCAGAAGAAAATTGTACTGTTTTGTATACAACTGGTCCAATCAGCACTTCAGGTCTATATTGCAGAATTACTAGGAGGAGGAATTACGTTGAGATAAGCCTCTAACTTCAAGGAGCAGTCATGAAGATGAAAAGTGTTTCTGCTTCCAGAGTAAAAGCTCAGCTCATTCCCAACCACTAAGCAGGCAGCTTATCAATTACACAGCCTGACAAGAGGAAGGACTCAAATTACTGTTACTACACTCTATGTCATTATTTATTTCACCTCAAATGCCACTAACTGTAACCATTTGCTACTTTGTTCCACAAACTGCAACTACTGCAAGACTGAGAATAACTCCTTTAAGCCTTCTTTGCCTGATAGAAGGATGAAGATGACTAGTAGGGTTGATCTTTTTCTTTTACAGACTAACTACTACATAAAACATGGCAGTCTGCACACAGTATAATCTCATCCTCAGAAGGAACAGGTTTTCTGGAACATCAATATCAGGTAAGCCAACTCCAATCCCCTTGTAACAGAAAAGTCTAAGAAGCCTATGAAACAATAAAAAGACATTCCCCATGTTCTAAATTGAAATGCCATATTATGCTGCTGAACTGTTTCATAAGGTTTGGTGGGGCTTTTTTTTGTTTGTAATATCCCAAAACACCTAGCATCAGGCCATATCACATCACCCAGCCATGTATGAACATAAGAATCTAACTCAATATACAGAACTGTAACTTTCAAAGGAGTGCACAATCTACACCCAGAGGGTATTAACGAATAAGTGCAAAATTTATATATTTTAATATTATCTGTAGGCATTACTTAGTAGCTCATGAAAGCAGGAAAAGCAATAGCAGCACACAGAACATGAGCTACTTGGTTTACAAGAACATGTTATCAATTTACTCCTTCCCCTTAGCAGCTTCGTTAAACTTCTCATTTTAGGGGAAAGTGGCAGCTGGTAGAGCAAAATTATTCCACATTTCCACTTAATTTTACTTTAGGTTAGGCAGATAATTAATGAAGCTATTCAGATGTTAAACAATGCAGGTAGAGCAGACTGGGCAAACCACAATTCAGACCATCATTAAACCATGACAGAATACAAAAACTTGATTTAAATTTAAAGCAAAAAGTGTAAAAAGTCAAGATAAAAGAGACGAATCACAAGGTCCCATCACAGGACCGTACAGTGATGGGTGAACTACATCTCCTTTTTGGCCACATTGACCTAGAAAAATAAAAGGGGTGGAGGCACGAAAAGATCTCCATCACAAATGGAAGGCACAACGACTGCTCATTTGACTATGAACCACGTTTTCTGACAGTTTGGCATTTTCAGAGCTCTGCTGTGCTGCTGATCACTAGTTCTACTCGAACATTGAGATTTAGGACAATACATCAGACCAGGTAACTGTAATCACTTTCCAAACCTGTCTGTGACCTAGTGAGAACTCGAGAGAAACCAAAGTGGATTATTATGCACTGCTTTGGATGTCCACCTCCCTACAGGAAATCTGCTCGGGTTTGATCATATAAAGAGAGGCTATTACAGTCAAGACAACGACTAAGGAACAAGAGCCAATTACAGTGCCCTTAGTGTGAAGAAAGGGGAAGACCAATTCAGAGACAAAGGGTTATCAAGCAGGCTTTAAAAAAATAAATCAAAGCTTAATCCAAACCAAAAAAGCCTAAGCAGATACTTTCACGTATCACATCAGAGCTTGAATTTGACCGATCAGGCATGGCGATGCATTTTGAGCAGCCACTGAAGAGACTGGCTTATTTCAGACGTGACACACCTTTGTCCCTTCCACGCATAATCCCGACTACATCTTCTTGGTAGCTGATGTCTGCGCAACGCGACTCCAACCCAGCCAAGGCACCCTCTGACTCTGGGCAGCCTCAGCCTCCCCCTCGCCAGCCCTCCAAGCAACGAGCCTGGAAGAAATCCCCGGCTCCTGCCAAACCCAGGACCAGCAGGGAATCCGTAGGCGAAGGGAACTGTCTTGAGGAAGAGGCACATCGCTGCCCGGACAGGCCAAAGGTCCGGGCTCACCCCTCGCAGCTGGGCCTGGCACTCCCTCAGAGCTAGAAACCAGCTGCCACCCCAGCCCCTCCCCGGCCACCGCTCCACCAGCCTGGGGCGGAGCCGGGCTCCCCGACCAACGGCCCGCACCGGGCCCAGCAGCGGCAGCGACGGCAGCAAAGCGACCCCGCCTTGCCCCCCTCCCCCCCAGCTAGGGCCGCGGCAGCGAAGTCCAATCCCGGCAAAGCCCGGTCCCGGCAAAGCTCAGAACCGGCGAAGCCCAGAGCCGGAAAAGCTCCCGCAGGCACAGGCAAGCGAGGGTACCTGCACAGCGCGACTTAAAAAAGCGCCCGCGTCAGCCGCCAGCTTCTTCACATTGAAGTCCATGATGTTCATCTTCTGCAGGGGAGGGGGCGCTGAGTCAGCCCGAGCGGCAGCGGCCGCTCAGGCCCGTGCCTGTGGGGAACCGCCGGGGGGCGGTGCCAGACCCGGCCCGACGCCGCAGCGGATTGGCCGCAGCCGCGGCGTCAGCCGCAGAGCCCGGATCGGCTGGTGAAGCGCTGGTGAGGCGTGCCCCAGCCTCGCCTCGCATCGCGCCGCCCCTGGTCCCGCCTTTCCCCGCGGTGGGGCGGGGTGGGCAGTGCGTCCCGCGGCTGGGGGTGGCTGACCCGCGGGGCTCGGCACGCGTCCCCGCCTGAGGGAGCCGCGGCCGTTATCGGTGCGCCGCAGAGCTTGCGTCTGGCTCTGGAGCGTTCAGTTCACTAGGTGTGGGGAAGGGAGGCTCCCCGGAGCCTGTCGCGGCCTTTAACGTAAAGAACGGCGAGCGGGGCAGAGTCCTCTTGTGCGGGCGGTAATGATCTGCCTGGGGCACGTCTGTCCGCGACGTTACGGGTGGAAACCCCGCCACCCCGGGCGTCTGCCGCCCTCGGACCCTGAGAGGGCAAGATCCACCTCGCCCCCCTTGCTAGAGTCCAGAGTTTTGTGGGTCAGATCTTGTCTTAATGAAAAATAGTTTTCGATAGACCTTGGAAATGGGAGACAGGAAGGATTTAAAATGTTTCAAATCATTCAGAAAAAGGCCGTTTATTGAAAGAGCTTGTGTAGGTAAAGGTATGCTGAGACACAACTATAAAATAGTACCAAAGCATCACAGAGGGAGTATGTGACAATACCTTTAATTGCATTACTTAATACCAACAATCAAGCAAAACAGAAAATAATCTCTCATATTTTCCCATTATTTTAACATTACTCATGATTTTTGAATGCCCAAGAAAAAGGCAAAAGGACCTTTGATACAGGCTAGCAACTAGAAAACAATGTGGCATCATTGGCAACAAACTAATATTCCCACTGTGAAAATTATCCTGGTTATTCAGTTCGGTAATTCACCTCATAATCCGAATACTAAATAATGTTTGGCTTAATTTGATAAAGTCAAAGGAAATCCCAGGGCATTGTGACAAGAAGTGAATTTCAGAGAAAGGAAATAACTGCAACAATCAAAGCAATCTTGCTTACATGCGGGTCAAATTCCAGGAATTAAAACCAAAACAAAGCCCAGGCTGTGTAAAGTTCCCATTGTACCTCTACCACTGATAAGGAGAAGGCCTGAAAGCTATTGTGTTTGCTTTCTTGAACATGTTTTACCTTTTTCAACTTTTATTGTCTCGTTGATACACAAGTGTGTTTATATGTTTTATTTGTCTCAATTTCTTAAAATGAGTTTTATTGGTCTATAAAGGTCTCGTGAGTTTCTCTCATAATGCTCAGCACTACATTATTGTGTAAAAGTTGATTACAATTTCTTGTGATAGCAGTGTATGTGCAATGACTGCAACATTAAATATTTTAAACTTAGACACACATGCAAAATCACTTCATGGATTTCATTGGTTCTAAACATCAGCAGTTGGGGTTACACAAAAATCAGAGATACCAAACAACTGAGAGCAGTGGAGCCTGATCTCGAGGCAGAACTACCACCTTGGGTAAGATGTACCTCAGTAATGCCTAATGCCTTGAGTAAGTCATATGTTCAAGCTGGAACTGACAGCAACCAACATGCTCAGCCCCAAACAAAATATTGCTAGTGCTTCCCAGAGCTCGGTACTATCCTTCTGCCCATGGCTTGTGAGCCTTACCTGCCAAAGTACCACTTTCTGTGGTGTACTGACCAGCAGCCTTGACACTTCCAACTTTTCCTTCAGAAAATGGCTAAGTACCTTTCCCTTCTAGCATAACCTGGTTGGAAAAGGAAAAAGACTCCCATCTTCAAAGTACCCATATATTAGAGTGTTCTTATAGGATATGGAATGCCTACTTTTTAATTGTTGCTTTCCTGAGGAGCCCTAAACAGAACAGTGCTACTTTTTAGAAAAATGTCTTTAGTAGAGAGTACTTCCAAATTTAATAGATGAGCTGTTTGGCATATGTGGGGCATTGGATGTGTTTTTTTTAGTTTTCATTTTCAACTTCCTTCCTCTTTTAATGAATGTTTAAAGCGAGTGTGAGGGAGAATGTGAGTGAGTGGGAGAAAATTAACTCCAGGCTAGCGGCTACTACACTTTTCTAAGATAAAGACTTGCTCTAGTGCATGGTTATACATTTCATATAAAAGCCTAGTGTGGATACTTTTCCTGCATTTTATCCTACAGTTTAAAAAAAAAAATTTAAAAAATTATTTGAGATATCTGTTGTCATCTTAAGAGATTACTACATGCAGGCTGTGTGATCTGTCTTTATTGGAAGCTTCAATACTTTGTTCTAGTAGCAAATGTGGTCCCTCTCCCACAGCTGCTGTTCAGAGCCAAAAACTTGTCAGGGGGTTGGGATAAACTCATACATGTCTCAGCTAAAGAGAGCCATATCTAGCATGTGGGCTTAGTTACAAGTTAGATACAGACCTAGAGAGCCCTGAAGGTATACTCAAAGAATGCACTGTGTGCAGAGATACTCTAGCTCATTCTGATAAAATTAGATGCAAACAGCCGAGGAGTCAGCATTTTTAATTCTGCTACCTGTGCTGGACAAACAGTATTTTCCTTTAGAAAGGAAGGCAGAGAAGTAGACAACAGGGATGGTCACTTGTAAAAATACTGAAGTATAAGCCACAAGAGAATTGTGTCAGGATAAAAAAGAAATTGAAACATGCCATATCCTCTCATCTCTGACAATTAAGAAGAAGATGGTGACCAATGGACCAGTAGGTATGGTGAACACTACTTTGCCTACTGCCTTGCTTATAACATAGACTTGGGAGTGTTAGGTTAATGGTTGGGCTCTATCATCCTAATGGTCTTTTCTATCCTAAATGTGGTATGATTCTATGATTCTGTGTCCAAAAAGACAAAATAACCTTTTACAACATTGTATTGTTAGATATAAGTAGATCCTGGAACATCTCTGCCTATGATCAGAAGTAGAATTTATATAGAGAACTTGGTAATAATTTGAGTAAGGACTTTGAAAATTTCTGATTAAAATTTCCTAATGTGTGAGACAAATAAGACCAGTGGTTAGAATTGCTGTAATTCTAGCCCTTTTTATCTCCCTAGATCATTACATTTGTTTACCTAAATCTTGATTAGGTATCTGTAAAGTGTTACAGCAAAGTATTACATGTAACTACACTGTAAAATACAGCAAGAAGCTTGAGATCTGTAGATTGAATAACTAGATCATAGAATTGTAGAATCATAGAATTGCTTTTGTTGGAAGATACTCCCAAGATCATTGAGTCCATCCATCAACCACCATGGCCATCAAACCACATCCCACGTCCACACATTTTTTGAACATCTCTGGGAATGGTGAATCCACCACATCTCTGGGCAACCTATTGCAATGCCTCGCCACTCTTTCAGTAAAGAAATTTTTCCTAATATCCAACCTAAACCTGCCCCACCACAATTTGAGGCCATTTCCTCTCGTCTTATCACCTGATACTAGAGAGAAAAGACTGACTCCCCACCTCACTACAACCTCCTGTCAGTGAGTTGTAGAGAGCAATGAAGTCTCCTCTCAGCCTTCTCTTCTCCAGACTAAAGAATCCCAGTTCCCTCAGCTGTTCCTCATAAGATTTGTTCTCCCAACCCTTCACCAGCTTTGTTGCCCTTCTCTGGAGACACTCCAGCAACTCAATGTCCTTCTTGTAGCAAGGGACCCAAAAGTGAGCACAGTATTGAAGGTGTGACCTCAGCAGTGACAAGTACAGAGGCACAATCACTTCCCTGCTTCTCACAGTCCCACTATTCCTGATACAGGCCAGGATGTTGTTTGCCTTCTTGGCCAGCTGACCACACTGCTCCTCACATTCAGCCATCTGTCAACCTACACTGCCAGGTCCTTTTCTGCTGGGCAGCTTTCCAGCCACTTTGCTCCAAGCCTGTGGCATTACAAGGAGCTGATGTGACCCAAGTGCTGGACACAGCACTTGACTTTGTTAAATCTCATAAAACAGACCTTGACCCATCAATCAAGCCTGTTCAGATCTATGTGCAGAGCCTTCCTACCCTCAAGCAGATCAACACTGACGTCCAATTTAGTGTCATTTGCAGACTTACCGAGGAAGCACTCAGCTTCTCATCCAAACCATTGATAAAGATATTAAAGAGAACCGGCCCCAGCACTGTGTGCTGGGGAACACCACTAGTCCCAACTGGATTTAACTCCATTCACTACCACTCTTGGGACCCATCCTTCCATCCAATTCTTAACCCAGTGAATGGCCCACCCATTCAAGCCATAAGCAGCCATTTTCTCCAGGAAGACACTGTGGGAAGTGGTGTCGAAGGCTTTACTAAAGTCTAGATAAATAACATTCACCACCTTTCCTTCATCCGCTAAGCAGGTCACCTTCTCATAGTAGGAGATCAGGTTGATTAAGCAGGACCTGCCCTTCATGAGTCCATGCTGACTGGGCCTGATCACCTGTTTATCGTGCACATGCTGCACAATGACACTCAAGATGACCTGCTCCATGACATTCCCTATCACTGAGGTCAGACTGACAGGTCCTTAGATGCTGCAGTACAGTTGCAATTACTAATTCTGTGCTAACTTTGCTTCTGTGTCAGGCTTGTCTGTGAATAAATTAATCNCTACCCTCAAGCAGATCAACACTGACGTCCAATTTAGTGTCATTTGCAGACTTACCGAGGAAGCACTCAGCTTCTCATCCATAACATTTTCTTTCTTGTCATTAGACTTTTCTTGCAAAACCTGATGAAAATCAAAACCATGTGGAATCCACCGTGTGGAATCTTGAACATTTTTTATTGTTTAGAGTTTAGTATGGTCCAGAATGGCTTGATAATATAATTTTTTATTTTGCTTGTTTATTTTTACCTTGCCATTAAGGTTTACTTACTTTTAAGGGATGCATGATTATCCTAAAATATTTGAATTTTATGGCAATCATTTGAATACCACTTACCAATATCCAGTGTATCCATTGGGAGTGCTTCCAGTACTCTGTCCCTAAGAATGTCCCTTGTCCTTGCTAACAAGTCTTGAACTGTATCCTTAAAGACTGACCAAAAAACCCAAACCCAACCAATCAAAATTATACTATATTAATATTAAGTTTTCTAGTATAATTAAGAAAATAAAATATTTTATATAAATAATAATAACTACTTAGGAGCTGACTCCCCATAGTGCCTTGTGACCTTATGAGAAGGTAGGGTTTAAACCAAATGCTTTGGAGTAAAAGATTTACCAAAATACCTCCATAAATCAGTTTATATCACTGTGAAAACACAGTAAAATAAATAAACTCTTTTTGGTAGCATGTGTGATCCCAATAATGTAGTACCCACATTGGTATAAATATGTATTTAGTTCTATAATGCATTGAGTTATATGGGTCACATCTTGTGCCACTGTGTGTACATACATCATTCCCCTTCCCGGTTATGATTATGTAACTGCATCATATTTGCATAAAACAGCTGTTTTATGAATGTTTATGTTTTTATATCATCTTTTAATGTGGTTAAACAGCAGGAAATTAAGAGTTCTGGCAAGGTATTGCCAGAAGGTATTCCACTCTGTAGAACTGTAATGTGTGTGAAAATCTGGAGGTAAATTTGATTGAACATTTATTAATTTAGTGAAAAGACTTATAAAAATAACAGGAGCATAATGTGTCATTTTAAATAAATATTATCATATTTTACCTCTATTTAACAGTCAAGTTTGTTTTGCTAAAATAGGTAAGGACATCTTTTTTTGTGTGTGAGCCTATGTTTCTGTGCCAACATTAACAACTGTGAGTTTAGCTTGATAATAACTAGGCAAAGATTATAAAATCAGTATTGTCAGCTGCTTGGCCTGTGTACAATCAGGCTTTCATGAAAAATCTGGGGACTGGTTTTGTCAGAACCAGAAAGCAGCTGTTCTCAACAGCACACTTCCGCTCAGAAACTGCTGCTATCTGAGTATTAATACTCCCTTCCACGTTAGTGTGTTCTTCCACTGATCCTTACAGCAGCAGCTGCTGAGCGTCCTCTAAACACTTAAACTGAAGTTTTACTAGGACTGTATGCAGCAATTGGCAAAACACATAGCAGGCAAAAGGAGTCAGTAAATCACGTGTTGTTGTTGTGATCTTTGTCCTTTCAGTGTCATACTTCCTGGAGCCATAGTGGATTAGTCTGATAGTCAGGCAGGATAATAATTCAGTCCCACACCCCAGACATCTTCCTTAGAAGCTGTCTGATACTTGGAGGAAAATTGTATGGAAAATTATGGCCCCCTAAGAAATAAAAATTAGTTTTGGGGGTTCTTCCTTTTACTGTGATGTTTAGTGACTGGAGATGTGTTTGCAGCTCTAACACTTCCCTGCCCGATGACTGTGAGAAAGTCACTTCATAACATGATACTACAGTTTCCTCACATGTGGCACAGGAATAATTTAACTTAGTTTCTCTGTGGAACACCATGACGGCCGTGTAGGAAGCTGGAAGCTGAACTTGTTTTAAGACTATTGGGAAGACGATACTGAGAAACAAAACTTGCATGGTTTTGACTTCAACTATTGCAGCTTTTCTAGCTACTGGAGTTGGCATGTGACCATTGCGTCAGCAACTTGGACACCAGCCCACATAGCTTTTGAGCATGCATACTATTAATGTAAACAAAATTATTTAAATCAATCAGTCTTACCTTGTCATCTTGCTTGTTAAGAAGCACGGAAGTGCAAATTTTGCCTGTGTTTTGCAGAGATATTTGGGGGAAGGCTGAATCATCCATTACTTGAACTGAGCTTTTCAGAGCTTTTCTTACAGGCAGAGCTCAGTTAACTAAAGTTTCTAATTCAAATCTTCGTGCTCCTAAAGTAAGAGCAGTTTTAAGCACTAAATTCAACTTTCAGCTGATCATACTTGATTTTCCTTTTAAATACACGTTTACCTTAAGGGCAGAGGTTCCCAGAGAGAGCTGCTTTGATCTAACCCGGGTTTGGGGACCTTTGGGAAAAGGAAGTGCTGTTGGAGCCCACTAGATGTCAGTGTCGCCACACAGTACACTGCTGCAGCTCTGCTCGCTAGGAGGGTGCGATTGGTGTCCCGAGTAACTCGCGAGTTGTCTTGGAGCATTAGTGTCTGTTGTGTTTTTACATAACTCTAGGAAACAGTTCCAGGAACAGTGCTGCAAACCACTTACTCTGACTGTATGATGCAGTTCCTACCAAATAATTTGTATGCATCAGAAATACTTTAGGGTGTAAGAAGACATATCCGAAGCAGACAAAAGGAAACATTTCTGAATAAATGGACGGTCAGAGCCACAAAGTATCTCCTTTTCTGTTTCCAAAGTCGCCTCCTGGTGCTGCCCAAGACAAGACTGTTGTTTTGTTTTCTGTCTGAGCATGAAGATCTGTACCTTTATAGGGTGGATAAATAGGAGCAGAATTTCCTTTTGTATTCAGTACAAGAGAACTTACTGGAATTCTGCTGAAACTTCCCAGCTTGACTTGGATTTATCAGCAAATATAGATCTCAGTGCATTCTTATAAATGTTACCTGTTTAAAACATTTTTCAACTTTCATCATGACATTTGTATTCTCTCTTATTATCTCTTCTCATCTTCTCATTCTCTAAGTTTTATTTAGCTTATTCTGATTCAGTGGAAATATAGTGAAGTGTATAGTGAAGTACCATTACTTCGTATAGTAGTCCTGCATGCTGAATTTATTTATCCCAAACTGCCACTTAAAATCTCAAGAATTATAGATTTGAAATTCCTGTTGCGAAATGCTAATATACAGATTCTGAGCAGTGTTTGTCCTTCTCATGGATGTAAGAGAAAATAATGTTTCAATTAAAGGTAAGGTTTTATGCTACTTTCATATGTAAGAAAGAGTAGTTCGAGCTGATTTATTTTATGTGGTTGGTTGTTGGTTTGTTTTTTTGGTTGGTTGGTTGGCTGGCTGTTTTGGTTTTGTGGGGTTTTTTTGTTGTTTTTATTTTTGGGGGGGTTGTGTTTGGTGGTGGTATTATTTTTTTTCCTATAGTGAAAATGGCAGGTGGAACATCTTTTAAGATTAAATGCAATGTTTGTGAATCTAAGTGATCCCATTTCCTAAACCTTTACAAACACATACACATCCCCAATGTAAAATCATGCAAAGAACCGTCCCGTTTCACTCAATTTTGCTTGAAGCAAAGTCTGGTGGTTGTGTTTCTTCCATAGACATTCATATCTCATATCTGGGGCTGAACTATATCCGTTTCTCTATCATCAAATTACTCATTTGGGGAAATAAGGAGAGGATGATCCATGAGTTGAAACAAAAATGGATTTAATGAAACAGCGAAACTAACACAAATGGCAGTGTAAAGTATACAAAATTATACTCAGCTCAGCAAAGGTACAGCAGATAAAATACACAGGAATGCAGTCCTCAGGAACAGGAAAGGGAAGGGAAACAGGAGAGGGAAGGGAAGCAGGAGAGGGAAGGGGAGCAGGAGAGGGAAGAGGAGCAGAAGGTGCTTCCTCCCTCAGCAAACTTCCTTCTTTATGAGTGTCATTTGTGCGCTAGGTCAGCTGCCCTGGCTGACTCGTAACAGCTAACAGCCTGCAGACCAAGTCTGGCCTGTTATTCTTTCAAGTGAAACCAGGACACAGCCAATTGCCAAAACTCAACAAAGAACAAAGAAAGGCGTTGGAGTTTTGAATTTCTGATGTAGAAATTAAAGGCTCAGTTATACCTTTAAAGCAGATAAAGTAATGAGCTGTGACAGTCAGCAGAGTTCTTGTGGTATCTAAAGAAGCCTCTTTCCAGTACACTTTTTTTTTTTTTTTTTTTTTTTTTAAGGCTTGTAATTATGTCATCACGGAACTGTGTCTCATATTTCTAATTATTCTTCCACTCTGGATTGTGCCACAAATTCAACTGCAGTTTTGAGGACTGAAACTTGTATAGGTATAGTGCAGTACTAATTATCACGCTAATTAGCCCTCACAGATGGATAGTGGTTGCTTTATTATGTAACAGTGGCCACATTTTAGGTAACTGCAACACTTTGGTGCTACCTTTTAAAAATAAATCAAGCATATAGCAAGTTCTAGGAAACTGAAATTATGAGTCTTGTCTGACCTGACTATGATACACCAAAGCTACAACTCATAAACTTGCAGTGCTGAAGCAAAGGTCTGATGAAGGTGGTTGACTGACAGTTCAAGGCTGTGGGTCTTGCAAAGAACAGAACATTGGTTCTTTTCTACATGAAATACAAAATCTGCCTTGTAAATCAGGTACAGACAGGCATTCACTCCAGAGTGGACTATAGATTGGTTTCATCTCTACTAAAATTAGAAAGCTTGAAATTGGAGTTTTGTTGCTATTATCTAGCATACATGGCTAGATAATATTATGCTAGGAGTGTGTAAAGGGATTAACTGCTCTGTCTTCTGAAATTCTGAAATTCCACTGCCAGCAAGAGAAGAAAATAGAAACATTCTGACATATTCATACATGATGATAAAGCATATGTTTTATATTGTTTTTGATTCTTTCTCCCAATTCCAAGATTACACAAATAAGCAAACAAATAAGTTGCTAGCACTGATATTTACTTAGCAATCTGAAAAGTAGCAGTTCTATCAGTATGTGTCTTTCAAAACAATATACAGGTTATCAGGTATGATCAGACATATCCATACATATGGATGCAATCATTCTTACATCACACGAACGTTCTGCTTTCATAGACTCACAGAATGGTAGGGGTTGGAAGTGACCTCTGGAGATCATCTAGTCCAATGCGCCTATTCATGCACATATGCCTAGATCAGGCTGCACAGGAACATTTCAACCTGAAGATTCTATGTCTGTTGTGATGTCTTGGATGTTTTATAAATTGTTACATCTAGTGTCCTTAGTGCTTTCTTATGGGATGTGATGCAAGAATAGTTGGTTTATTTTTCATCAGAATATGAATTTTATTTTTAAAAATATGTGGCTTGTTGACAGTGTTTGGCAGTTTGTGGCCAAAGAGCTTCAGGTACAGTCAGGTTACAGGAATACTAACCGCAGAGGAAACATCGTCATGAAACACTCAGAAAGGAAACAAAAATCCGTGGTAACGGTTATGGTCACTTCGGAGAAAGGGGACGATGCTGCTCCTCCAGGCCCGCGAAGGTCTGCAGAGGTCTCCGATGCCCCCGTCTCACCGGCTCTCTGCGAGCCACGGCGGCCCGGACCAGTGGGCGATGGGGTCCTCCCGGGAAGCGTCCGCACCCATCGCCACCGCCACCGCCACCGCCACCGGCCCCAGCCGGTCCCGGCCCCTGGGACAGAACTATCGGGAGAGCGCCACCGCCTCCCGCCCTCTACCGGAGGAGCGAGCCGCGGCAACGGCTGGTTGCTACGGCAACGGCTCCCAACGGGCGGCGGCGGCGACGGTGAGGGAGCGTTGGACGCAGGCGGGGACATGCTATTGGAGCGCTGCCCCGTAGGAGAAGGCAGTGCCTGAAGGGAGGCACTGACCCGGGGAGTGGGTGCTGAGCCCGCTGGGCACCTCAGGGAGCGGACCCGCAAGCAGCCGGGGGCGGGGGCGTGGGGCGAGTGCAGAGAGGGTCAGGGCCCAAGGCTGCGCCCCGGCTCCTCGCCCTCTGTGCCGAGTATCGCGGAAGTGGGAAACTGCAGATGTGAGCTTCACCTGAATCCAGGTTTCTGCTGCTGAGGGGTTTGATTTCTGTGCACCACATATGTGAACTGAGCGCTGCTTAAGCGATTACAAGTTATGAAAATGCTTCCAAGACTTGAGTTGCATTAGCTGCGTTAAATCTCTGATGACATCGGGGTTTCCTTGCTCTGGTACTTCGTATTTAGCAGTAACAACCTGGATTGTTGGCAATATTTCGGTCACTGATTCACAGAACACCAGCATACATTAATGTGCACTGTCTTATTACACAGCATTAAAACAAGATGTCGTCATTGTCACAATCATCCTCATCTTTACCTGTATTGAATTGTACTGCTCCTTTATTGGACTTTGATCTTCAGCAAAAGTTTCTTCTTCCTCATGATACTGAGGCAAGTCATTCTGGTCATACTAAGGTTGATTCTTATTTCTATTTACTTTGTTAACAAGATTCAAAACACATACATCTATCAATAGATGGGAAATAGGTAATATTTCAAAAAATGAGAGAGTGCTGGACATAAAAACAGTATACTGGAAGTATGAGAAAATTCTTATTTGTTCTTATATAGATGGGCTAGAGTAAATGAAATATGTTTAACCTTCCAAGATGCTGTTTTCACTGAAAGTAATTCAATAACTTTGTTTTATTTATATAACCCTCTGAAAAAGCTATAGAGATCTGCATTATGTTACACAAGTTGAATTGGTGCTGTCCTCATGCTAGAGGGACAGAATATTATCCAAAATGACCTGGACAAGCTGGAGAGGTGGGCCCAGGTGAACCTCGTGAGGCTCTATAACACAAAGTGCAGGGTCCTGCACCTGTGCCAAAACAATCCTCATTGCCAATAAAGGATGGGGGATGAGGTGATAGAAAGCAGCCCTGTGGAAAAGGACTTGGGGGTTCTGGTGGATGAGAATCTGGACAAGGCACACTTGTACACCAGAAGGCAAATTGCATCCTGGGTTGCATCAAAAGAAGCATGTCCAGCAGATCAAGAGAGGTGATTCTGCTCCTCTGCTCTGCTCTGGTGAGCCCTCACCTGGAGTACTTTGTCCAGTTCTGGGCCCCCAACGCAAGACAGACATAGATCTGCTGGTCCAGAGGAAAGCCACAGAGATGGTCAGAGGGCTGGAGCACCTGTCCTGTGAAGACAGGCTGAAAGAATTAGGGCTGTTCAGCCTGGAGAAGAGAAGACTCAGGGAGACCTTGTAGCTACATTTCAATATCTGAAGAGGACCTACCGGAAGGCTGAGGAAGGACTGTTTAGAAGTGATAGGACAAGGGCCAATGGTTTGAAACTGGAGCAGGTTAGATTTATGTTAGATATAAGAAGGAAGCTCTCTACTCTTTATGAGAGTGGTAAAATACTGGAACAGGCTACTCAGGGACGTGGTTGAGGCCCTGTCCCTGGAGACCTTTAAGATCAGACTTGATGTGGCCCTGGGCAGCCTCATGTAGTTGGAGATCACAGTATCACAGTATAGCAAGGTTGGAAGAGACCTCAAAGATCATCAAGTCCAACCCACTACCACAGACCACAAGACTAGACCATGGCACCAAGTGCCACGTCCAAACGTCCCTGATCATTGCAGGGAGTTGGACAAGATGACCTTTAAGGGCCCTTTCCAACTCAATGCAACCTGTGAATCTGTGGTACTTAGAATCTTGTCTTCATACATACCGAATTTTAAATTGTAGCATGTTTTATGTACCAAATTCGAACCACTGAAAAAACATTTAGATCAGTTATAATCTGGGGAAATGTTCTAATGTTTTCTGCTTCTGTCTTGCAGTTAAACAATCAAAATGTTTACACTTTGATGCAGAACTTAAGTGAAAATGAAACCCAAAATACTGTAAGTAAATTAACATTTCTGTCTCTATTCTGTGCTGTACATCTGAAAATTGCTATGTCATGGGATCACACAATTTCAAGTGACAGTGACAAAACAGGGGTCTTTGTGGTTTGTCATCAAAAAATTCAATCTTAATTTTACATCTGAAATGTTCGTCAGTTTGCATTATTGTATTCTTATGTACAGATATTAATTATTTTTTTTTCTATCAAGAATCTAAGGACAAAACTGCTTGAAAGAGAGAACCACATCAAAGAACTTTCGTCCAAGCTTCAGCTTGAAAAAGTGAGTGACTAGTTCTGTTGGAATGCATGTTTTGTCTCCCTGGATTCTTATTTGCAAATTTTAAATGTTGAAAAAAAGCAATTATTTTCAAGATCTATGACAAAATGGAAATTCTGAAAGATATTTCTTACAGAAATATCTTAAAACCATCAGGACATCCTGTTAAGGATACAAGTTTCTCTTTAACACTAGTTTTGGGTTTTCATTTACAGATTTGCAATAGTTATGGAAAAAAATCCTTAGAATGAAGTAGTACAGAGTAAACCAAACAGATATTGTTCACAGAGTTTCCATGGCTCAGTGAGTTCAAGGAATAGGTAAAGGTAGTACTGACAGAGCAAATATTAAAAGTTGATGAGGCCTCATTAATTCTCTGAACAAAAGGAAGGGAATCAATGCAGAAACCAACACAGGAAGAGGAAAAATGTCTGTACTGGGTAAGAAGGTACTGTAAAAGTTTCAACACTGTTTTGCTGATAGTTTATCAATCTGTGTTGTGGTATTTGTATACCTAAAGTGTGCTTTATGTGTAGTGCAGTTCAGTGTTAGTGAGGCTCAGTTAAAGCAAGCATGGTGTATTTTAATTTTTGTAACTTGCTGGGGTATGTTGAGAGCTGTGGTTCTTTAAGAATTTTTCTTTGCTTAACTAGGGGAACGACTTGGCTGCAGGATAAATTTACCTAGTTAATTGTAATAGAGGAGCCTGTGGGGGTGTCTTTTTTCACACACAACAATTGGAATGTCCTTGTCTTTATCTTGAAGTGAAGCAGCATGTCTTCATAGAAACATCCTTTTGTTTGAAAGTAGAAATGCTGAACAGAAAAACCTATAAAGATTCTAAAGACTACAATGCTAACAAACAGCAGCATTCATGAGTTCTTGACAGCATGCTGTGCCCTGACTAGATACCTATCTAAAGCTGAGTAATTTGGGGTGCCCAGAATCTGGAGGGATAAGTGATTACCTATGTTATTCTCTTGTTCCTTCTTATGTTATTGCCAGTAAATGGCATTTTCATCAATACCTAACTGAATCTGAGTCTGCCTTTCTTACTGCTCTCTATAATGAACACTCTCACTGGTGCATTACAAAGCTCTTCTAGTTTGTACTGATAATATGACTTCTTTCTACCTGTTTTTATTATTTCTTATTTAAATGAGCCAAAGCAATCAAGTTGCAAGAAATTATTTCATAGAATCATCTGACCTCAGTTCTGGTGAACAGAACAGATCTAGATTGCCTCTTCCTTATGCTTTATGTATCCTCTCAAAATCACAGTTTGAAATAAATGTATCAGCATTTCTAAATAGCAAGTGGTAGTCTTTGGTATTTAATGAAGATCAGTTCAGGTCTGATTAGTCAAGGCAGAGCTGAGCAGTGTGGCTTGATTTTGGTCAACCTGCTAACTAGATGCTTTTGCTTAGCCTGGATTTTTGAGTTTATGCTTCCAAGCTTTATTCGTACTACTTGGAGTCAGAGTAAATATGAGGCCTCAATTATGCATGCATTCTTTCAAGTTTGTGATTTCTGTCATCAGTAATAACATTAGTAACAAGTTACTGGATGTTTTATCTTTTCCATCTTTTTAGGACATTCAAATGTCAATTAGAAACCACAGCAAAGTAGAAAATATAGGTAGTATCATACATCTTATCTCCATAGATCAGTATGTTCATGTTTAATTCTCTTTCTTAGGTCAATGCACAGAAAGAAGACCAGTTGTCAAGGTCACTAAAGGCAGTACAAGCTCACCTGCAATGTCAGATTCAAAGAAAAGAAGTGGAAAATGAGGAATTAAAAGCAAAAATACAGGTTAACATATTTTTAATTGTGTTTCTGGGTTTTGGGGTTTTGTTGATTTATTTGTTTTGGCTTTTGGTTTTGTTTTTAAATTTAAAAATATGTTACCAAAGCTTTATTGGGGTCAGACTTTAATGCAGATATGAACTTTAAAGTGTCACTTGAAAACAAATTATTGGTAAAGGAAAAATCTCAAACAGTTAAAATCATCAGCATTTATATTTTGCACAATCTGCCTGACTACACTATCTTAATTGTAAGGTTCTTTTTTCTCCTGCTTTTCTCAAGTTGGGTATACTGGCAGTTCTGCTGAATAGAAGTGGAGCAGATATAGAAGCATTTGCACTCACTTAACTGTGCTATCTAGAAGTTAGATATCAATCCTGGGGCTGTCTCCATGTAGTCAATAGAGATAGGCAGCTCCATGGAATGAGTTTGGTTGTAAGATGAAGATAATATTTATTTTTATTGACTCTAAAGTAATCAATAAACCTCTTAGTAATGACTGAAAGAGAGACATTGAACACAAATGCCTAATCTTACTTTAAGGTGAGTGGAGATTATTTCAATTTTCTGTTCCCAAAAGCAAGAGATAAATTTTGGCATTTGCATCAGTTATGGGCTTTAGGACAAGGCAAGGAGAAGGTTGTGTCAGAAGTTGGAGCTGTATGTGGGCTTGGATTCCAGTTTTTAAAACTTGTCAAGAACAAGGCATGAATGATAAAATGTTTTAGTAGCATGCATCCTCTATTAATTGTATTATTTGATGTTTTTAAGGAGACTACAGCAACTCAATTTAAAAAAAAAAAAACTATAGCTATATCGATACATCATGCTTTCTTCTGAATAAAAACTACTTTATTTTTCTATGTAGTACAATTATAGAATTCCAACATTAGATAAAATAACGTGATATGCTCTGATTCAGTTTTATTTAAAAGTTTTGTTTGTTTGCTTGTTCTGGCTAGCTTGTTGCTAGCTTAAGGCCCGGTGACGATCTTGTTCGTAAATGGGCAAAAGCTTGCGAAAGCTTAGCATTACCCTTAGGGCATTAATTCTCAATTTAAATTTACCTCAGCCACTGAATGACGGCCAGAGCACTTACTCGTAGTGTGATTGTGACCTCCTGCGGTTACAACAAGGGATAGCAGTTGCTCACTTAACACCAGCAGTTAAAGAAGTCCATCTATAGACTCGGGTTTTCTATTTGCTCTGTTTCTTGAAAGCATCTTCTGCTGCCCCCCTCCTGCAAGTCACGTCATTGTTTATTAAATGCCCTAGAAGTGTCTGTATATGAAAATTACTTCGTGCATGTTGGGAGGGCTTTATAATTTTACTTTTAGAAGTAGTATTTTCATTTTTGTTGAGTCCCAGTAGCTGAGACTGTCTTTTACTTGGAAAACCCTGTTAGTGCTATGAATAGAACTTGAACATATCTTTATGACAGTAGTCATCTGTGGGTAGCTTGTTAAGCTGTAGCACCTTAAAAGTAATCGTATCTGACATTCTTCTTCAAGCAGAGTCAGGCATGCCTTTTATTGTATGGCATCATGTAGTGTTTTGATGTCTGGTCTCTTTTCCCATTCATGTCTAAGTGATATGTAGATGAAAAATACAAAAGTCATGAAGTTAGAGAGGTCAGGTTTCTGGATTGGATGGGATCAGTAGACTCACTTCATCAGAGTGATGCAAAAAATCTAACTAGTCAGAAACATTATCAGCAACAGAAAAGACAATATATTGTCAGTTGTAGAGCCCAGCTCACATCTGGCTGCATTGTACACATTTTATAACATAATTAAATGCATTGAAATGTATTTAATGAAAATGTATTTTTAACATGTATTTAAATAAACATCATTTAATGCAAATGCATTTTATTTCCTGAGTGCTGCAAAATCCCACACTCAGGAAATTTTAAGTTGTCCTTACAATATGTGATTTACTGCTGTAGTTTAATCTTTATCATAGCCTGGTTTATTTCTCTTTAAACAATTGTCTATTGTAGGCAGGGCAGCCAGTCTTTTTGCTTTGCATTTTCTGCTTCACTGCCTATCGAACACAAAATACACTTTCCATAAACAGGAGTTTCTTCACTAAACAATTCTGTTTCATTAATATAGTGGGGCCAAATCAGTGGGAAAAAATCAGAGATCTTACAAGAAAATAGTTATCTAATTAGAAACTATGTTGTCATACATACATTCAAGAGAAGACTCTGGTCTTTTCTAGCTTCTTCACAACAAAAAAAATCAACCCAAGAACTTAACTTTTATATTTAAATTTCATATGCAGTTATACTGATCTCCATCCCTAGTTACGTATGTGCTCATTACAGATTTAGAGCACAAACTGCTACATCAGTATCAGTAGTAGTGTCACTAAGGTGATTTTTTTTTTTTTTACACAAATCAGTCACTAGGGACAATAAAATCACTTTTCTTTTCCTCCTCATAAATGGTTTTAACATCTATGCCATGCCTTCTACATTTAAATTCTGCATTTCTTTCCAAGAGCACACAGCGATCATTATGATTGCTGTCTTTCCCCCTACTCCTGCCTGCTTTTGCACCTCCTCAACCTCTCCTCTTGCTCATCTTTGTAATGAGTTTCCCAACATGTATTTTCTTTTGCCTGCTGTTGTACATATCTAACTGCTTGCGTCAACCACAAGAGTTGGGATACAAAGGCATTATGGAAACAGATTATAAATGTTAATTTGTATTCCTGATTCTATTATGTCACAAAATGAAGGTATAAAATGTGACAAGATATTTGTGTTTAATTATGCTGCAGACTCTAGAAAAGAAAATAGCAGAATGGAAACTTCAAGCCAGTGAATATAAACACCAGATGTTAGCAATAAGGGAAACAAGTGAGCAAAAAACTACTCTGAAAAAAGTAATCCGGTTCCACAAGCAAAGAACTGAACGCCTTAAAAAAACTGCGGAAAAATTAATCTCCAACATAAGAGAACGTGTGAGTGACTACACTGTGTGCAGTGTTGTGGGGGTGTTGTTTTAAATTGAACTACTGGGAGACTTTCACTTGTGGAAAACAGTAAAAGTTGGTTAGTCATGCTACCTTTGTATCACTTCTATTCTTTTGCTCCTTATTGAAGGAAAAGGCTGCTCTAACTGACATGCAAACTGTTACTGCATTCACTGCATTTGTTTAATTAAAATTTAGTTAATATCTTAAGCCTTAAGGTTCTACACTTCATACTGTAGTAAGGAGCTTTCAGTTGCACCTCTCTGGATCTTCCTGTTAGGCCTTTATGAGTATACACTGACCAACAACATACTGAGAATCTATGGTTGAAATTTGAAGTCTTCATTTTCTTCATTGATCAGAAATGATATCTCATGTGGATACTTCACTTTCTGCTTCTAAGATGCTTGCTCTGAACCTTTTCAAAACTGAAATCTAAAACTTCCTTAATCCAAAGCATTCCTCAGATTCTTGCTACAGTGTGTAATTGTTAAAAAAGGTTAGTTGGATCAGAACTGCGCTGAGATCTTCATTGCCTTATTTAGATTTCCTAGTAAGAGTGTGTTTTCATACTCTTAGATGTGTTGCCATCATTTTGGATATGTCAGTATTATAGATTTATTTTTCTAGTCAGTGTGGCAGGAGATAGCTAATAATATATAAGTTTTTCTAAATGTGGGTAGTTTTGTTTCTTTTCTTTTGAGACAAGCAGAATTTACACTGTTTTGTACTAGGTAAATACCACAAAGACATTTTATCTTTAATATCTCTTATGTTTAGAAAAACTTGTAGAGCTATATGACATTTCTTTTGTTACATAATTTGCAATTCCTGTATCCTCCAGGAAATCAGGCTCTCTGAGGTACAGTCAGCTTCTGATGCCTGGAAAAACCAGCATGAAAGAACACTTGAAGAAATTACAATTTTAAACGTTCAAACAGAAGATCTTAAGAAGTAAGTTAAACTGGTGATCAATTTTTTTGTTTTGTTTCTGTAGTCACACGATGCATTTAATAGTGTAGTACTCAGTGTTGCCAATGCGAACAAGTTTATGTATTCATATGTTAAAATTCTGAGCAGAATTTAGAAGCTGGAAACTACAACGAATTTAAGATTTTTAGCCTTTCCTCTCCTGCATTTAACAACTTTTTCAGAAACTTCGTTCTCCCATAGAAGTAAGGAACTCTTCCTTTCCCCGCATACTTCCGATTAGCCTGAACTTGTTGATAGCTACTCTGCTGCTTCCTCAGAAGCACTTACTTAGTAGCTGATTCAACAGCTTGAGTGTTAACCCTTGTGTGTACTGAACTATAGAAGAAGGTTCCTAGGATTATGGTTTCTGCTTCAGACTAATGATGTCAAAATTATTTTACTTCCACTAATGTCTCACCCCATTAGAGGATAGAGGAGAGTTCATTTGAAAATTTTATACTTGTAAGGAAAAACAACACAAAATTTTCCAATCTTACTCAAACTATGCAGTCAAACCTTANGCGGGGAACTCCCAAACCATCACAATGTATATGAAGGTTATGCTATTTTGTTTGGCAAATGGTGACAAATAGCTTTTTCTCTTTCTGTTAGAAGAAATCTGGACTATAATCCGAACAAACAAAAGAAACTATTATGTGCCATTAAGCTAGGCAGAATGTTGCTTTTTTTACAAAGAACTCAGTTCATGCTCAACTATATAACAGCTCAAATGAAATTGGCTTGACTCCTTTGTTCTTGTTTCAGAAAATCTCATAGTTCTGAAATTATTTTCAGCATATTTTAAAATTTAACAGGAGTGCAGGTACACAACATCAGGCCAGAAATCTGTCTAGCCCACTATTGGTCAGCTGAATATGAGGAAGAATCTAGGAAAGAATGAGAAAAGGGAAACATCTATATTTCCCTTAAGTAATCATTCCGCTTCAAGCTGTTTTTATTTCAGCTGAAAATAGAAGTCTTTGCTTGAAATGTACCTTTCTTAAAAGATTTATTCTGCTAGGCCATGCATGACTAAACAGCAAACCAAATTTCAGTGTTTGTCTTCATTAACATGAAAAGCAAATGGTGAGACATAGCACAGTTTGTAGCTTTTAAATAATGGAAAGTACCATTCCTAAATTAGCCATGGAATATTCTTCATAGGACATTATCTGGTAAACTCTATAAATTCAGTATCACTTCACTTTGTACAGTATGTGTATGTGTAGTTGTCTTGGGAATATAGTTGGGTGTTCTAGATAATGAATTTCCTTATAACTGAGCTAGGACCACTTCCTTGGTGGACCACTCTTTTGTATAGTTTCTTACATCAATAGAGACTGCTATCTTGGGATGATTAAGTGTTGTCTTTTTTTTTTCTTTTCTTTAATAAAATAATAGCAACAAAGACATATGTGCTAAGGTAAAAGGTTAAATGTAATTTGCATAGTGAGAATTTTGGAAGCATTGTATGTTATACAGAAAGTCTTGCCTATTTAACAAGGCAGATCACAAGCCTTTTTGAAGACCTGAAAAGAAAGGAGGAATGGAAAAGAAACTCAGATGAGGAAATTCTTGGAAAACTAAACTCTATTAATGCTGAAAATGAAAGTATTTACCTTGAAAATGAAAAATTAAAGGTAAGATCATTATGAATCATTGTTGAATAGCTCTGCATCTGTGATACGTTAATGAAATAACCACATTCATTCCCTTTGGGCCTTCTGTCTAGAAGTCCAGAACAAGCAGGATAAATTTTTCCATCCATTTTTTTACAGTAAATGAAAATGAAATGTTGAAAATGTATCAGTGGAACTCTGTGGCAAAGCTAGGAACAGGGTTGTCCAATCATCTGTCTGCTTAACCAGGATGCCATTGCATAACTAGAAATTGTTCTTTTATGTTTGTAAAACATTCTTTGAAGTTAAAGAACTGATCTTAGCTCAGTTATTAATTTCAGTTTTTAAAGATTTTACAGGTTTGTCTTTATCCTCCAAAGCAGATGTTCTCACAAGCTGACAAATTAACTATGACCTGTAGTATTTTATTTGTCAGGATAAATAATTGTGTCACTCTTTTTAATGCCTGCAGGTCACTTTCTAGTAATATCATATTGTACATTGTGTTGTTTTAATAACACTTTTACAATTTTTATATTTTCTGTGTTTTAATCAAGGCTTGCCTTGTTACAACAGAAAACAGTACTGCTTCTGTTGAAAATGAGCTGCTAAATCTGCGAGAAAAGGCAAAGTGGCAGGAAAACCGTGTTCAACAGTATAAAAATCAGGTGAGTAGCATATTTTAAATGTCCAACTATGAGTTTTAAATTTGCAAGGAGTTTTCAGGAAACGATACAGGTTTTGTTTCTAATAAAGTAGATTTGTCGTCATGTTGATTGGTAACATTGAAGATGATAGAGTGCCATTACAAACTGTATCCAAGAATATTCTCCACACTATTACTAGTCCACACAATCCTTACTGAATTTTGTGAAGCCAAATTGAAGCTAAACTAATTACATACCTCCTTGGAAAAGGTTTACTTCCTAAAAAGCAAGTTATATTTAAAAAGTAAAATTTGAAACTGGCATCTTTAGTTGAAATATGCAATGATATTTTACCTCTCCTTGGCCAGATCTTTATTTTTGCATTCCTGAGAACAGTAAACCAACTCTCAGGTACAGTTGTAAGAATCTTCTTATTTGCATAGGTAGCTCTGAATTGAAAAGACCACAAAACATATAAATCAGACTTCAAATGGGTTTTTTATCAATTCCTTTTTTTTGAATTTGCATTCACAGAGAATAAATTTTAGATCATTGATTCAAAGTTGTATATATTTCTGCTGTACCATGGACAACACCATTTCACTAACAATCTTGACTTATCTCCATTTAAAATTGCTAAAAAGAGAAAAGACATGAGCAAGATTTAAGTACAGCTAGTGTGCCTTGTCTGTGGAATGCACCACCATAATTAACTTCTCTTTGCCAGCTTTAAGATGGGAGATGTTGTTCCAGGGATGAGGGATGAAATTCCCTAGCTCATAGCTGTGATGACTGCCAGTGATACTTGTTATCTGGGAAGACAGTGGTGAATCACACTGGCTGCGTCTGTAGCACAAGTGTACAGAGAATAGTGATACCAGAGTGCTCTTTACTTGGTTATTCTTACATATTTGCTGTGGTGAGTAGGATAATGAAAATAACTAACTTCATATAAAGACAATGTTGAGGTTCTATTTAGAAATTGGAGCTTATGCATCATACTAATCATAGAATGATTTTATCTTTTCTATATTTAAAATAAATGCCTTTCAAATATGTGTGAAAACTATATGTTTTGTCCTAGGTACAAAAATTACAAACAGCAGTGGAAGAACTAAGGTCTAGATATGAAACAGTCTTGAATGAAAACAAAATAATAACAGCAAACAAAAGCTTAGAAATAAGTAAGGTAAGTTTTGCAGTAATAAAGCATGTTTTCAAACAGTTCTGTAGGACACTGATCTTGCTCTACATTATTTTGATCCACTTCTAAGAAGTCACGAGGTGCTGGCTCCTTTTTATTTTTCTATGTATAACATTTGTTTTTAAATTCACTGAATGTTTTACTAACTCTTGTGAGCTGGTGTATTTTTTGGATACTGCACAACTGCAAACAGGTGAGAAAGAGACAGTTAGAAGTTGGGCTCTCCTATTAGAATTTAAGAATTGTTACTTTTAAAACTGCAATTCTGTTATTGATGATTTTAGAACCAGATCTCTCAACAGAACAGTTTTAAAAGTTGCATGAAGAAGCAAACCTACTGTAAGACTACTTCGTTTTAACCAGCAGCTAAAATAGAGAATCTGTGTAGAGATGAGCTTTAAATATTTCAGCAGATGGAGCTGAATACTGAAGCAGAGTTAGCACACTCTTAAGCATTAGAAAACAGTATAAAAATTGGTAGGAAAATCACTTTCCTCAGTTCCACAGCTCATCAAAAGATATATATTCTCTTAAGCCATAAAGCTGAGGCAGGGAGAAGTTTTGCATTGCCTGCAATGTTCCGTTTTAACAAAATTAATCCTCACAGAAAAAGCATCTTAGATGTTAATTTTATTTCTTAATAATTTTCACTTTCCATTATTGAGTTGTAGAATGGAGAAAAATGTTTTCTGATCCCATAAGTAATATTTGAACGGCACTGGATGTGGCCTCAGTTGGCATTATGTGTTGCTCTCTTTTCAAATACTGCAATAGATCCATGTAAGCTGCTTAGTGTGCCTGTATGCCATCTCTCAAAATATATTGCAATAAAAATAAAATTAAAATCTGGGCATTGCATAATGAACTGCTATCATTTGCATAATTTTGTAAAGGTTCATTCTGAGTGTTACCAAATCTCTTTCTTGAGATGCAGGCAGAGATAGAAATTTCTCCAATTTGTAACTTTGTCAGTATTTTATAAAATATGTGATATTATGCAATTTGTGTAGAATTTCAGATTTATTACTGACAAGGAAAGCCATTAAGTATTGTACCTATTAATTTATAGTTTTACTCTCACATTTTTCTCCTGTGATGGTACTGTGCAGGTGAAGGTCAAAACAGAGACTGAGTCGAAGGAGTCAGGACATGCTTGCGACTTGCTGAAAGAAGCTGAGGAAAAGCAGCAAGGATATCAGGAACAGTTCATCTACTGGGAAAGGATGTGTGCACAAAAAAGCAAAATTCTTAGGGAGCTGCAGGTTCAGGTGCTTAGAACATAATGATTTTTAAAAATACATGAGACAACATGTGACACTTGCACAGTTGGGTTTTTTTGTTGTTGTTTTTTGTTTGTTTGTTTTCTCTTCATGAATCAAAAGCTGCTTCTGTAGAATTAGCACAATGCAAATAAAACCGTGGCCAACTGAATTTATATTAGAATTTAGGAAAATGTCTTTTGAACTAACTGGACCCCATGAAGAAACCCTCTGCTGGGTTCAACTGATCATTTTACTACCCCTCTGCTGGAGGTTTCTGCTACAGCCCACTTCATGTCTGCTAACTGAACAGCCTGTAATTCACATAAGCAAAACCAGTCAGGTCAGTTCGAGTACTGGATAGGACTGCTTGAGTAGTTCAGTGAGTGATGGAGGTTGCCCCTTCGTGGTGCCAGTAGACTGCTGATGTGGCTATTTATTGCTAATCTGCTGTGGATGGATAGTAGCAAAAGTAATAATCTGAACACTGATGTTATGAGATTTAGAAGAAAACATGAAAGTTTGTAAGTCTGGATTCTGGGCAGGGGAAGACAGTCTAATTTCCTGCTTCCTTCAGCTTCTGCTGCATCTGATATACCTATTTTTATGAAATCTACTGTCTTTTTTTTTTTTTCCTTTTTTCCCCACTACTTTCTGAAATTCTTTGCCAGTGTTACACTGTTCTCTGATAACTGTATATATATGCAGTGTTACTTTTATGCTTCCTGTGACTGTAATGTGGGCAAATTTATTTTTGCTGGAGTCTAAGGCTTAAGAGTCATAATTCACAGCGAGACAGTCTCTGCCAATTCCTCATACACAAGGCTGCACTAGCAGCATATAGGTTTTGTTAGATTTCTTTTTGGTACAGGGGAGGTTTTCAATCTTATTTTAGCCTGCTGCTATGGGTGCATTTTATTATTTTTTTTAAATACAAGATAAAGTTTACTTGAAATTGCAGTTAAATTGTTTGATTTGATTTTAATAGGCAAGCTCACTTTATTCTCTAACACTCTGAACATAGGTCTCAACTAGAAAGGATTTGTCATTTTCACAGGAGGAAGGCAATATAACTTCTGTGGGCAGTCATTCCTTAGAGGAAGAAAACCATAACATTCAGAAGAAATACAAAGATCTTAAAAGGTAACTTTTGAAAAACCTGATTTCAAGCAATTCCTACCCTTTTCTGCTATGGTGATTTATAATTAGTTAATCTGTTTGACATAAAGGCAATTAGAAGAGATTGAATTCCAAAATGAAGAACTTGCTTGTCAGCTCAAAAAAGAAGATGAGATTCTGCAATGCAGTAAATTGCAGCTTGAAGAGAAAACTGCAGAATATAATGGATTAACCAGACAACTGGAATCTGCTTTGGAAGATGGGAGAAAAATGGTATTGATAATTTTATATGTCTCGATCTTGTTTGCCATTTTCTATTTTAAAATAGCATTAAAATAAAATATGATTGAGAAGAAAAGATGGGAGAAGATTATTTTGCATCCAAGGAGCAATACTAAAATGTTACCAGTAATTTCTGAATGTTTAAATATGGATTGCATAATTCAACTTCTATGCAGAATTTGGGTTCTATTGAAATTAATGACAAAGTTCAGTGGACCAACATTTCATTATCTTTTCTTTTGGTGGCACATAACAATTGTTGTGACCTAATATTAAACCCCACACATGTGGCAAAAAGTTTCTCAATAAAAGCTTAATCTTTTCTCTTTCTTTTTTTCTTTGGAAGTGGCTGCACACAAGAACATTGGTGTTGAAATCCTTCCCATTTTAAAGACTTTGCACATTTTCAATGTTAAGCAGATATTTGCCACTTTGGAGAAAGGATGCAAACACGAAATCAAGTAGAAGAGGGAATGTTGGAATTTAGATTGCAGTGTATTGTATTAGTTCAGTCAGAAAATATGTATGAAGTTATGGGTTTTTTTTTTTCTCAGATTAATCATGGTGAAATAAACTACCTGAATTTTCTCAGTACTGCCTGAGGATATTTATTTGGTTTTGAAAAAATAACAAGTTTACAAATGAGTTACGAAAGTGTCTCCCTACCAGTAACATTACAGGGTTTTTTCAAACTGAAAATTCTTTCATGTTTAGCCAGAATATTTCTGTGCATGAGAAATAAATAAAGTATGAGATGACAGAACAGGAAATTGAGCCATTGTTGATAAGGTATAGAAAAATAATTTGGTTTGAGCTTTAAGTGAAGGTAAATATATGCCATTTCTGTTCTAGGTAGCTGAAGAACTGGAAAAGATGTCATACAAAGAACAAGCCCTTCAGACAAAAATGCTAATTCTTGAAACTGAAGTGAGAAAAGGGCAAGAAGAGAAAATAGAACTCCTCCGCATATTTCAACATGTAAGTAAATAATACTGTTTATGACCTACATAATTACTTACCACATCACCATTTACAGTAGAAGTTGCTGAAAAACACACTACTGATACAGTTGATAAACACTTTCAAGAGCAGCAAATCAATTTAACTCAACAATATACTTTGTATACTGACATTTCTAATAGTCTTAACAGGTGTTTAATCTAAGGAAATCACTGATAAGTGTATTGCATTCCTTTTTTCCCTTTAGAATGAAAAGCACCATGAAGTACATCTGAAAGAGTTGGAAAACAACCTACAGAAGTCAGAGAACAAGAACCAGAGCATGCAGAATTATGTGCAGTTTTTGAAAGCTTCATACATTACAATGTTTGGCTGAATTTTTTTTTTTTCCTATTACAAAATACTTTCCAAGATTTATCTCTTACTGTTGTTGGAGGCAAAGCTATTGAGTATTCTGCAGGACCGAGTTCCATAATGACAGTTTTCCCTCAGGAAAATTCCTGTTGTAGGCAGGGAGATGCAAGTCAGTGATACTGTATGTCCTACTGGCTGGTCAGATACAGACAATTTGCTTAGTATTACTGATAGAAAGAATTGTATTATTCATGGAACAGAATTGAAAAGGCAGACTGTATGACCATCCTAACAGTGATAGGTATGTGTGGGGTACCCATGCAAAGTTGTAAGTTATTCTGTGAATTTACTGTGTTAGATCCTGCACTATAAAATCTTACAAGCATCTCTTTCAAAAGTCCATAGTAAGTGCAGATGATCACAGGCTACCTTTCAGCTTGCCTGGGGAAAGACAACACCCATGGACTTGTTGCATAGTAATTTGCATATTTTAGTTATTAATAATTATATAATAATTTGTCATTTACTTTCTGTTGCTGTAGGAATCTAGTTGCCCAAGATAATGATATCTATCCTATTAAGACAGGCAAAAATACAGAAAGCATTAGGTTCCCTTGCTTTATTTCCCCTGTAGTTTAGCAGCAATACAGCCCTCACTGCTGCGCTGCATGAAACAGTTACCACCACCAGGCTGTCCCATCCAGCCTTTTTTCCCTACAACCCGCTCTGATCAGCAGCATACTATAGTAATATTTTGCAAATATAAGTAGTAAAGTATTTTAGATGTAGATATGGTTTAAGCTCTGAATGCGTAGACATACATATTTTCATGGTGACATAGCTCCAGTAAGGTATTGAAGTATTTGCCTGAGTAAAAGAGCTGCTGTTCACTGAGGTAAGATGGATTTATACCTCAGGTTAAACAAATGTAAATATTTAGCTGACACAAGACTGATACAAAAAACAATTCCAATTGAGAAACTCTTTGTTTTTATAGATATATGCTGTGATATATGAAAAGTAGTACATTCAGACAAACATGTAATTTAGAATTTGTCTTTGAATAATATATGTTTTTTGACTGAAAACATAGGTTAGCTCATGCACAGAGAGCATCTGCTTGTTAAACATAGTATTTCATTGTTACTTATTTATGATGTGTTTGGATTTTTATTTTCCTTTTTTTTTTTTTTTTACCTCCCAAATTCTTATCTATTCTAACACTGGTATGAGCTAACAATCTGCTTGTGTGTACTTTTAAAAAAGAAAATTATAATTTATTATACAGGACATCCTGGTAGCAAATATTTCTGTTAAATTCAAGTCTTCATCCTATGAATTTAGACTTTCTTTCCTCTTCAAATATTCAATCACTGGAATATACATCCATGATCTTTGAAGAATTAGAAACATCTTAAAAATGTAAGACGTCATTTTCCAAATGATGGTGATGTGGTTTCGTGGCTCTCCATTACTGTGGTTTATTTATTTGTTTGGTTGGTTTATTTGTTTTTATGGTAAATATAAGCTACTAGTCACAAAGATCTCTTTTTCTCAATTCATTTTTATATTGTTGTTAGCTTAATTTATTTGCCTTTTTTATTTTTTTTCTCATTTAAAGTCAGAAAGTTACTGTGTTTAAAAAAAAACAAACAATGAAATTACTTCTCTAACTACCTAAGGATCTGGCATTTACCCTTAGATCACTACTTGTATTTTAGGTAGTTTTCAGATTATTAATTTTACCACACAGAAAGCCGTGTGCTGTGCTGCAGAGTTCTTGGGTACAATTATACCAAAGTGACTACATTTTTGGATTCTGATATTTTATATCAGAATGTGTACGCATTATATTTTATATCACAGCGTTGGTGGTGTAGTGGTGAACATAGCTGCCTTCCAAGCAGCTGACCCAGGTTCAATTCCTGGCCAACGCAATCTTGCCTTTTGGTGTCCCTCTGGGGTCCATACTGGGACCAGTGCTCTTTATATCTTCATCAGTGACAAAGAGGGATCAGGTGCACCTTTAGCAAGTTTGCGAATGGCACCAATGTAGACCTCGAAGACCTGACTTCAACTCCCTATGCCTGCAATTCTTTATCTGTGATAAAATGGTGTTGTGGGAGGCCAAAATAGGCCTAAACATGTCCTGGCTTGCCCTGCTCCCCCTCCTTCTGCTGTTGGGGGAAGCAAAGGTGGGAAAGGAGGACAAAAGGCCTGATGCCACCATGTCCCTCCAAACTTGTTCACAGGGTAGCTTCCTTTGTTTATACACTTGTTTGTGTTTTGCTCAAATAAGGGTAAAAGCAAGCCCTGGTTTCACCTAAAATGGTTAAGTTTACCAAAGAGCAATTCTGGTTGGCTGATCTGTGGCCAGGATGCATTGATAAAAAGAGATGAACAGGTAAACACAATGTGCTACTGCCATTGCTCTGCCTCATTGCTTTCTGTGGTTGCATCCTGCCATGCTCTGCTAAGCTATAAGCTAGCTCTGCTACATAGTAACAGCCCTGATGCCTTGGGTTTCTCTACCTGGAAACTGCCTCGAGTTTACCGGGCATAGGCCTTAAATGCCTTCACACAATGGGCTCGCTTGGCCGGTATGACATCGTGCCAAGACTGCATGTCTGCAGGACATCCTGCCTGCATGTCTTCTGCCAAGACAGAGAGCCCTAGAGGGGACACAGATCGTCCCAGAGGAACCAGGATCAGGTTGAAGATTATCTGCCTCTCCTCCAGCACCTTCATAAGAGCCTGGGAAGATTTAGAGGTCTTGTTGGCTGATGGGACACCAATGGGGATCCCTACAGGTGTTTGGGTGCTGTTTGGAGGCTGTGGTTGGCCCTGGGAATCCAGAGATACAGTTTTTGTGGGTAAATACTTAAAGCCTCCTGTAATTGAATCCAAGCCTTCTATCTGCACTCTTCACTCAGCGCTCTTGATGTAATGCTCATTGTCTGGAGATCTTTGGATAAGGCTTTTACAGGTACTAACAGTCCAAAGGAATATCATCCTAGTGATAATGAATCATTCCCACTCAGAGAAATGCCTGTTTTATTGAGAACAATAATATTATTTCCATGAAGCAACTGACTTATAAACAAGTCTTTTTTGTTTGTTTGGCAGACTTGATCAAACACTTGATTAACATACTGTAATACTTTTATGGCAGATTAATCTGCTCCATTCAAAAGCGATAGGGAAAATTATGTTTTTATGTGTAGAGACTTTGCTTCTATCTTTCTTCCCTCTTAGGGCAGAATAAATATAGTATTTTGTTGGCTGTAAAGCTGTACCTCCCAATTTATCAACAACATCAGTATTTCATATGCCACTCTTCCTTTTGGTGGTACTACTGAAAATCGAAGCCAGGTCTTACTGGTTAAGCCTTGCATGTTTTTCATCCAATTCAATCTTTCAAAAAAAAAAAAAATCTTTGATAGCATCTATTTTCTAGAGCAGCTGTTAAACATCTCCAGATCTGCCATCAATGTCTCAGGCATGCCAAGCCCTTGTTCATTATCACCGTGACCACATTCCTATTCTTAGCAAAGATTCTCCTTTGCAGAACAGCAGCCTACACTGCTGTGGCAGCAGTCCACTTACTAATTTACAGCTCCACCCACTAAATGCCATCGTGAATTATAAACTACCCAAGTAAACCATGTATTTTTAACAGCCTTAATTTTGTCATCGTGCCTGTTTCTAAAAGTCAAAGACATTTTTTAACTGCAGAAATGCTAAGCTGGCATTTCAGGTTACTCTTGGGACATTGGCTGGGCTGTTCCCCCACAGTAAGGTTTCCTCCTGAAAAAAATCAGTACATCAGTATGTTGCAGAATGTAAACTGTTTTGAACCAATGTTTCATTCTGTCTCTAGAGGAAAAAACCTTAAGAAATCTGTAGAAAGAGACCAGCGTGGGAGCTTTCAAGTCTTTGTGAAAATCCTGTGCTAGAGCACAAGAAAACTGTCCTGATTCTGTCCTAGGCTTTATTTCCAATTTGTTTCTGAATTTCTTAACATGCAGTAGAGTATTAGGCCCTGTTCTTTATAAATCACATAAAAATTGGTAATGACATAAATATCTACATGCCACTGATAAGATTGCTTTGTTGTGTTGATGCGGGTTTTTTTAATTTGATTGTATTGTAGAAGAGATGACATTTGAGCTTAAGTGGAATTTGCTGTGTGTGCTGGTTTGAGGCTAATTGGAATATTTTAATGAAAAGAATTAGATTATAGGCTGTGAAAAGAAAACAGTGCTGATGTCTACTTCGCTCATAGGCTTGCTGAGATGTGTAAGAACAAGAACGCAAACATAGATAAGACACTCACACAAAGTCTGGTCTTTGTCTCCCTTGGAGCTTCTGGCCTCTCTGCTAGCCTAACTAACCACTCTTCTTCTAACCCCCCTGGCCCATCCTCCAAACTCACCTTGGGCATAAGGCAAATCCTGGGGTAAGGTAGTGGGGTGGAAAGAAGTTGAAAGGGTGGTTGGGAGCCCCTCCTGGGGACTCTGAGTTCTGGGAGGGGTGTTGTGTTTCTGTATTACCTTTAACTTGTATATTTCTGTAAATATTCCTGTGTATTGTGTATGTATCTGCTTGTATATTGTGCTAAGCTGTAAATAGAGCTTCAGTCCTTAACTTCCAGCCGGCTGAGTCTAGTCTGGGTGGTTTTACAAAGTGTGGGGGGGCAGGGAAATCCCAAACCTTCACACTGTGGCAAATTTCACCCACAGTCCGGTAGTCATTAACAGGTGCTTAGCTCAAAGCACACAAGCAACCCTTTTGAGACACTAATTCAAAAGCCATCTTTTTTCTTACAGAAACTTCATGGCTTGCCATATTGAATAATAGGTTGATAATCAATACAATTATATGATGTAAAACCTAAAATCCACCTCATATCTTTCTAACCCCAGAGCTTTAGTATGACACATAGAGAAAAAAAAAGCTTATAACCCAAAAGGTTATAAAGCAGGTATGTTTGTTAAGCACACTGGTGCACAGAAGATCTCTCCACCAAAGAATGTGCACACCTCGAGTCCCAACCTTGCAGTACTTATTACATATTCATGAGAGATTCAGGGAAAGTTTATGCATATACAAAGTACTTCCAAGAGATGTTTTACGTCCGCCTGTCCACAGTCCTTTGATGCAGGCAGGTGCTACTCTGGTGGTGTTCTCTGGGATCCCAGGGATGAATGTGACAGCCTTCCTTGCATTGCCCTCTTGGTTGCTGTGCTGGTTTGAGGCTAATTGGAATATTTTAATAGAGAAAAATTATATTATAGGCTGTGAAAGGAAAACAGTGGTGATGTCTACTTCACTCATAGGCTTGCTGAGATGTTTAGGAATAAGAACTCAAAACAAAGATAAGTCACTTGGGCTTCTTGTCTCGGGCTGTCTAGCAGTTTCTGGCTTCTCTTCTCTGCCAATTAATTTCACTAATCACTTTTTCTTCTAACCCTCCCCGGCCGATCCTCTGAAATTCACCTTCGTGTGGGGCAGACCTTGAGNAAACCTTGGGGTAAGGTATAGGGGTGGGGAGAAGGTGGAAGGGTGGTTGGGAGCCCCTCCTGGGGTCTCTGATTTCTGGGAGGGGTGTTGTGTTTCTGTATTACCTTTACCTTGTATATTTCTGTAAATATTCCTATATATAGTGTATATATCTGCTTGTATATTGTGCTGAGCTGTAAATAGAGCTTCATCTCTTAACTTCCAGTCAGCTGAGTTTCTAGTCTGGGTCATTTTACAAGTGTGGGGGGGCGGGGAACTCCCAAACTGTCACGGTTGCAAAATGTGCTGAGATGTATAGCTTATCACTGAGCCCAAACTGCTAGGTCAGTTCTGGCCAGTTTCAGGATCTCTGTAGGCATCTTTGCTTCCTTATCCTGATGTCTCCAGCTCTCAGGGTCTCTGTAAGAGTCATTATTACCTTATCTTGATGCCTCCGGGTGGGTAGATATTTCATAGCTCGTCCTTCCTTGGTTTTAGGTACACAGACATGTAGAGTTATACGATTGCAAAAGTATGGCATGCTTGTATTTCATGGGAGATTTCCCTGGACAGAATCATTCAGAGGAGCTTGCTGATTTCTCTTTCACTGCGGACATAGAATAACAGATGGGAAATGTGGTTGTCTTCTAATGACATATTGCTAGTAGTAGACCTATCATCCCAAGATCTGAAACAAAGCTCCCGAGAGTGAAATAAATCCCTGTAACAGAAAAAAACCTCCATGCCATTGTTTTGTGGAAGACGTTGTGGAATCTTGCTAGATACTGATTGTTTATAGAGTTCTTGGCATGGTTCCACTCCCAAATGTAGTGTGTTTAAGCAGTACTCTTATCTGCTGGGGGTGCTGGGAGCAGTGGTGTCCACTGCAGTTCCTATTTTTAATAAGATACCACTTGCTAGGATTCGGCTCTTCTGGATTCAATTGCCAAGCTAATGTCTGGAAACAGAATGACTTTATGATTTACATACAGCAAGTCTTGTTTCTTTCTAGAAGTGTAATCATTTCTCAGTTGTTGGCATCATACCTGGATTTGAATGGAGAATATAAAGAATTTTGCTTCTGTCTCCTCACTATATTTAATGAACTAAAATCCTGTATTAAAATAGGAACTTTGCTCCACCCATCCAGTTCTGCCCCCTTTGGAGCACTTTACATTATCATATNTAGTTGCCTTTAAAGTGTTCCAGTTTTGCCTGTTCCCTGTATGTATACATTTCCAAACTGTGAGTTTTTGAACCTTGTATAGAAGTTTTGTGGTGAGATTTAATGTTAATAAACAGTTTTCATAGTTATTAACAATCTCTGCCTGGATATCTAAATTAATATAATTATTAATTTTGAATCATTTTCATTACACATATTAATGGAAAAACAGAGTCTCTTTCTGGGAAGGTGTGTTTTATGAAGGTGCTGTGTTGGAACAGTCAAACAAAGTGCGAAAACTCCAAATGCCCAAGGACTCTGTTTTTCCTCAGTCCTCTAAGCACTCTTTCTCATTGTGCCTTTTAGCAAACTCACCTTACACTTGATCTAAACACTCTCTACAGCTTCTAAAAGGACATCTTAATAATTTGGTTGTCCTTTCTTTGAACAATATAGAAACTTTTGACATGACTTCCTTCTTTCAACCTTTTTTTTTCTAGGAAAGAACAAACACGCTTTCTGAAGCCTACTTCGGAATTTAGATCAGAGTTCTGTTACAAATATCTTTGCTCACATTAGAGTTTACTGCCTTGGGTTTTCTATTCACTGCAGCTGCAACACGCCAAGCGAAGATGTGACTTAGCCCCAAGACTTGTTGTACATTTCCATTTCATCTTTGCTTTACATCTTACTATTTACATTAGCTGTGGGAGTTTCAGAAACTCCGGAGGATGTACATCCTAGGGATTATGAGATTCTACAGTGAACACTTTGTTTTGAATAGCTATTTCACTTTTCTCACAAATGGCAGATTTCAGTGACAGCTGTAATCGGGCCAATCAAATACTGGAAACAAGACTATCAAGCCAAAAAGACCTCAGTGGGAACTCAGTAATTATCTGAGAGTGCTATTTGTTTCTGTTTGCCCAAATATGACTGGGAAACTGTTACAGCAACTGCCCTCTTTAATAAATTCTCCAGAAATCTCCTTACTTATTCTAAATTTGCTAGGCAATTTTCCCTTTTTTGGGGGCAAAAACATGTTTTAAAATCTCTCAGTTACTAGACTCACAGTATCATTTACTCAAATAGGGGAAAAGTGTATGTTACTGTAGCTATTACTGCCTCAGTAAAGATTTGTTTATAGTAGTGAACCTTATATTCATTTTGTGTGTCAGACTTCAGTTCTCAAGGTAAGAAGAGCTGCATCTTAGAACTGTAGACATGGATTAATTACGTCAGGGTATATCCAAGGTCGGCAGACTTGATTTCAGATTTTAATGATTTACCATCTGCTTTGATCTGGAATGATATAAATTTGTGTGCTTACAAAAGGAGATCGTAATGAAGACTCATATACACTCACAAAATTTTGTTAAAGAGCATATGGGTTACAGAAATCCTTCCAGGATGAATGCCCAAATAGTTTGTTTTGGATGGGTGGCTAGTTATGGGATGGGTAGTTTTAAGTACAATGTCTGACTGCACTGTCAAGTTGTTCTAAGAAGGAGATTATTTCTTATATGATAGATGAGGCCTCTGGTGGAGCATAGTCAGACTTCCTGAATTTTCTTACCATTGTATGTATTTGATTAGTCATTCAGAAGCTTAAGTCCTTGAATTTAAAAATCTGGAGTTAATTATCCTTCCTTAATGTTTATCACACTGGAATGGATTAATCATCCTTTGAACTAGATTGTTTCCATACTGATACATCGCTCAAGATTAGCTTAGATTTATTAAAATTTTATTAACTAAAAATCCATAGGCCATTAACAAAGACTATCTGTCAGCACCGGTCTCAGACATTTCCTTCAAAGCAGTAAACTCTTCTCAGTAAACTGCTGTGCTGCTTCTACTTCTGCTATGGCTTTAGGTGGTGTTCTGTTTGCTCATGGAAGGTGCTCCTGGCAAAGAATACAAGCAGAGAATATGTTTCCAGTGCTCAGAGATGAAAGCACACATGGTGGCATTGACTTGTATGAGAAATGTAACATATGTGGACATGTAACATATTTCAGACATGTACACAAACATTAAAAAAAAGGTGTTGTGATCAAAGTGTGAGTGTCTATATTTGTGGTTGCAGCTATTGTGCCCTCATTTCAAACTATGCTCATTTTGTCTGGCTTACCTGATATTGCCAGCTAAATGAAATAATAATCCCATGCAGAAGTATCTTAGAATGCTTGGCTTTGTTCCTCTACTTTGCTTACCTCCCTTCTTTAAAAATAATGTTTGCACAGAGTTTCATGGGAAGAGAAATTCAAATTTGTGAACTTCAGTATTTTTCACTTGGAAATTGTATACAACTCTTCCCACACATCCTCAGATATGCTGCTGTTCTTAGCTGAGAATAAAGAAAGACCAAAAGTTTTAATTCACACAATGTGTTATATTAAATGAAGCAACTGCTATACTCAGTCTCTGCCTAACTCACTTTTTGATATTCTAACAGTACCTGATAGAGTCATTGGCCAGGATTTTATTGCAACTCCATAAAGTTTTGTCAGTAACATTGGCATGGCCAGGACTTTGGCATACTTTTTTCTACTTACCATGTGTGGTTTCTGAAGCTGGAATTTTTGTTTTTGTTCAGAACTATAGAGAACTGTGGATCGATTCAGGCTGGCCACGAACAAGTTCAGCACCTTTTTAGTCAGTGATCCTATTCCAGATCCTAGTCTCGCCTACTTGCAAATGTCTGTATTAAATGCTCACAGAGCCTGTAGGATGAAAATAACTTCCATGTGCTAAGCCACTTAAATGTGTCAAATGTGAGGAATTATCTTACCCATCATAATTCAATGTTTGAATTTGTCAGTTCCAGTGACATTGCACCACAAATCACATTTCTTAAATACGTCTCTAATGATGTAAAATTCATAAGGCAAGGCACCTGGTAACCATCTGACAGTGTCAAGACATTTGATATTAATTTTAGAGCTCTTACTGTTCCACTGTATAAAACATAGTGTTTCCATCTTCATAGTTAATGTACATATGTGCTGGCAAATAAAAAAAAACTGTGTTTGGACTGTATACCTACCTGTCGTGACTTGACTGTAGCTACATTTCTGGAACTAGAAGTAATAGTGTTCATATGAATGCCTCTAGAACATATTGTTGACAGCTGTTTTATTTTCTAAGCACTAAAACATTAAAAGAAGCTATATTTAGATTCCTTTAAATAAATAATCAGGGGATTTGTAGTTCTTAACATGACCTTCAACTCTGTGAAACCAAATGATAAATTTGGGTTGAATCTTTGGAACATCTGCTCAAGACTAAGGACGTTGAATAGCTTTTCAATTATATTGACATCATTAGTTGAAACCCTTCTTGTTAATTATATTGAATCTTTTAAACAAAAGGAGGTAATGATTGAAATTTGTAAAATTAGATTAAAAATCCACTCACATCAAACAGTAAAACTTTATATAAGACACCCAGGAAATCCCAGGCCAATATCTTGGAACAAATTACCTTTTTATTGTTCTACTTTATTCTTCCCAAATACTCACTGTACATCAGACTCCTCGTTTGCCTTCAATTGCTTTGAGAAGTTCTATTTTTCATATGTTGGACAAAGAAACTCTTGTAAAGCTGTGCTTGCAAGTGAGCAGGCCCTAATTTTAGCAGAGTTCTATCTAGTGCATCTTTCAATGTTAGCAGCTCGAACGCACGCCATCTCCTGTGTCTTTACTAGCAGCGCATCACAGGAGGCAATAACTGAAAAAAAATTGCACTACAGTACTGTAAAAAGAAGAAAAGAAAAACCTGCAGATTCCCACTTGTCAGACTACTGAAATAAATCCTGCTGGTGAGAGGCATGAGTATGCATGAGCTCTCACCATTGAGAGTATTCAAACCAAGTGTTCACATAGGTGTCATATTTTCAAGAGCGTTTACCCATTTCCTGCTACAAAATGTGCAGGTATTTTCAGCAGCACTGAACTTGAAAAGATATATGTGGGCAAAGAGTAATATATTTTTACACCAAATTCAATGAACATTAAATATAGTCCTGACCAATTCCTTATTATTTACTCATTTCTCTTTGATCACAGGGTCGGACCAGCATGACACCTGGACCTCAGCCATGGAGGTTTTCTGCATTCAGAGCAAGCAGTTTTCTCACATCTGTTTCTGTACTGGTGCTTTGATTAGTTCAAGAGTCCCCAGCTCCTCTCTGCAGGCAGCTTTTGGAGAGGTGTTTGACTGCAAATGCAGTCAAGAATGGGCTTCTGCCCCTACATCCAATCAGTGTGGAGGGTCCTTAGGCAATCAACTGGGGACAACTGCATTTTAAATGAAACTTGCTGCTTCTTAAATGTCCTCAGTGTCTGCCTTCTTACTCTGTGTCTAGCATTCCTCAGTAAAATGATGAATCTTACTCCTACAGATAGTAACGATGCTCCTAGGGAAATCTAAATATTTTTGTGACTATCTATGTTACTGGTTGCATGTTTTATTCATGGGTGCACTCTTGCAGGGATTTTCTTAACCAGTAACCATATCTGATTGAATCATGGATGTTTAATCTAGTGATGACATTCAATTTCTGTCTAGTTCTAGCTTTGAACTTCTGTCAGTGTATAAAACATAATGAAATATTTGTGATCTCATTCTGGTAGGGAAAAGCTACAGATCAAAAAGAAAGTCTTTTATGTTTCCTTCATTTCTTCACTTTATTATTCAGTTTTAATTCTACAGGCTATAGTCTACCAGATGAAGATGCTTAATTAACAATTAGTGAGCTATATTGATTTTGTTTAAATTATTAAAGAACTTACTTCAAAGATGCCAGATGGAGCATATTTAGTGCTAAATTAGCACCCTTGGTCTATTTTTAACTGGGGATCCTTTAAAAATGTAACTTTTCAAGGAGCTAAGAACAGGCTGCAATAACATTAAAAGGAATGTCAGAACAGTGCACTGCTGCACTGCACTTTAAACTGAGCATTACTGAGTCCATTTTACTACATCAGAGGTGCTCTCTCCTGGCTACTGATTATATTCAGTGATACTTGAAATAAGTACTGTGTTCATATTATTGTATTCCAGTGACCTGCATAATAAAAATACTTCGGTGGATAAATAAGTATTTACCTCTCAGGGTGCAGATGGCACTGGCACAGGCTGGGCTTTTGTCTGCAGCACTGGCAGGTCAACAGAGATCCTGTGGATCATTTGTCCTCCAGTCAATGATGGACCCAGTGATGCATGGCATTGACCAAGAGCATGAAGCAGGCAAGAGCGAGGGACAGATGCCATGGAGCTGGGCTGTGTTGCAGGAGACAGCACAAGCAGAGGGAAGGGGAAGGTAAAGAGCCCCGGGCTGAAGTTATACACTGCAGAACACTGAGGAGAAAACAGTGCTCCTAGTGGGCCCAGCACTGGAGTAGGGACAGATCTGTGCCATTTCAGTATAACCAGAATTACACTCAGGTGGGAACTTTCTCCAGCCCATGTTTATCCTTTTAACAAAGCTAAAACGTGAGTGGAATAAACATCACACCCAGAGATAGTTTCCACTACATACGTTCTTCTGTCACAGGACAAAGTAAAAGGACTGTGCATAGGACCTGGTGTGATGGTTTGGGAGTTACCCACCCCCCCACACTATGAAAAAAGCACCCAGACTAGACTCAGCCAGCTGGGAGTTAAGGACTGAAGCTATATTTACAGCTTAGCACAATATACAAGCAGATATATACACTATATACAGGAATATTTACAGAAACATACAAGTTAAAGATAATACAGAAACACAAAACCCCTCCCAGAACTCAGAGTCCCCAGGAGGGGCTCCCAACCACCCTTCCACCTTCTTCCCACCCCTCTACCTTACCCCAGGGTTTGCCTTATGCCCAAGGTGAGTTTGGAGGATCGGCCAGCAGAATAATTAGTTAGGTTACACAGCAGAAAGGCCAGAAGACACACCAGCTCCCAGAGAGAGAGACTCTCTTATCTATATTTGTGTCCTTGTTTTTATACATCTCAGCAAGCTTATGAGTGAAGTAGACATCACCATTGTTTTCTTTTCACAGCCTATAATCTATTTTTTTAATTAAAATACTCCAATCAGCCTCAAACCAGCATACCTGGACACAAGCTCTTTTTGCTTTTTCCTTTTGCTTTACATTTTTATGTTGACCTAAAGCCACTGATATATCTTTCATTTTTTGTTATCTCACAGGGATTGCTCTCAAGAACATCAGGAGCAATCACCCAGAAAAGGGAAAAGTCCAGACAATATCAGTCAAAACAGACTCTCATTTCTTCCTTGGCAAGAACAGCATGGAGGAACCAACTCTGCACAAAGGCATGATGTATAAACAGCAATGAAAAGTCCAGCAGAATTGTAAGCAGAAAAATCCATCTCAAAGTGTTAAGTCTGGTCATTACACATGCCACTTGTTTGCTCACTGCATGAAAGACCGTAATCAGATACAGCGGGGAGATATTAGAAGCTGGATCAACACTCACTGTGCAGACAGCCTGAAGAACCACTTCAGAAAAACATCAGAAATCTTCCATGTTTCTTCTTTCTGAATTGTCTAATCATTCTCAGGTGGCCATGACCAACAGCAGCCTGGCCTCTATCAGGAATGGTGTGGTCAGCAGGAGCAGGGAAGTGATTGTGCCCCTGTACTCAGCAGATCTGGTGAGGCCACACCTTGAATACTGTGTTCAGTTTTGTCCCTACGAGAAGGACATTGAGGTGCTGCAGCGTGTCCAAAGAAGGGCAACAAAACTGGGGAATGGTCTGGGTAAGAAGTCTTATTAGGAGTGGCTGAAGGAACTGCAATTGTTTGGTTTGGAGCAGACTGAGGGGAGACCTCATTGTTCTCTGCAACTACCTAAAAGGAGGTTGTAGTGAGGTAGGGTTCTGACTCTTCTCCCTAGAATTGAATGATAGATGGCCTCAAGTTGCATCAGGAAAGATTTAGATGAGATATTGGGAAACATTCCTTTATTGAGAGAGTGGTAGAGCACGGGAATAGGCTGGCCAGGAAGGTGGTGAAATCACCACCCCTGGAGGTGTTCAAAAAAAGGTGTGGACATGGCATATCAAGACATGGTTTAGTGGCCATGGTGGTGTCAGGTCAACAGTTAGATTCAATAATCTTAGAGGCCTTTTCCAAACAAAGCAATTCTATGACCCTAAGATGTTAACTAGTAGAAAGAGGCACTAGAAATACACCTCTGTCATCGAAGGAAAACCTTCTCAGGCACAAAAAGGATTTTGAATGATTTGCTGTGTCACAGAAAAGAAATGTTATTCAGCAATGCAAGAAAAGCAGCTCTTTGGTCAATCAGACATTTCAGGCACTTCAGATACTCTCTTCTCTGTGCCTTTGTGGCTAATTTCCCACCGTATGTTGAAATATCAACAGTCAGTCCCGTCAAGGTGGGTAGGAAAAATGTTAAAAACTTTCTGTGGTGTCTGACAGTCTCAGCCTTTTACTTCAGACTCTTTATGACAATTTATGCTCGCTACTTTACTGCTACTACTGCTGCAACCTTGGTGTGATTAATAACACATGCTTATATTTACTGAAATACTCACTCCAGAGTGTCCTGGGCTATCATCTGGAAACAGGTTTTCTCCTGAGATGAATACTACAGAAGGTCATCAGAAAACTAAATTAAATGTTCTGTATTCCATCCTCTCAGATTAGGTTTCAGTAAATCAGGCTCATCAGCTGTGACTTCACTGCCAGAGACCAGACAAAAAATTTAAGGGACGTGTTTCTCAGTTGTGAATTGCCACAGAAGGATGATCCCAGCAGTAATGAGAGGGTATGTCATGGGGCAAGGCACAGAGCTAGAAAGTTCTTTGTGCTCTGTGTGTAACAGAAAATGGTTTGTGGGGAAAACTGTAAATAAGAGAACATGTGGCACAAATTATACCATAAGCGCTAAACAAATCTCAGACTCTAAACATCCTTCTGGGTTAGACCTTAGCAACCTTCTGCTGCCTGACATAAACTGATGGCTACAGTAAATGTTGTTTCACTAAGAGAGCTTATTTTGTTTAGAAGTTTTATGTAAGAAAGGTGACCCAGTTGCTGTGAGAGGCTTCTAGGTGATGGTATTACTTGCTTGTCCCTGCATGCAGGAGAAATGACCAGTGTGGTTTCCAAGCAAACAGGTGGTTGTGTGGCAGTAGAAGATGCCTCAGATCCAGTTCTGCTGGAAATAGTGAGTAGGAGTTTGTCTTCAAGACAGAGCTGCATCTGTGATTCAGATATGGCTTTCTATAGACATGGATTATGTCCTCCTGTGCAGAGAAACCTTTCTCAAATCTCTCAAGCTGCTGCCAATTAACTGCAAATCTTATTCCTAACATATGTAAGGTTCCCAGCTGGACTTACTCAAATAAAGGCACTCTTACTGACTGGAATGATGTAACTTTATGTTTGGAACACGATTTTTCTTTATTAACTGTTATTTATTGTGAATAAAAATCTCATGCATGGCACAATACCTCTATGTGACGTTCTGAAAATAAAAGGCAAGATCTCTTGACAAAAAGCTTTGCAGCAGAAGGAATCCTTTAAATGTTTTGTAGCCTGTAAAGTTAAATAGATTAAAAAATTTTATGTTTGAGATGGAAAATAAGATTTTTTTAAAAAGAAGGTTTTTAAAAAGTGCTAAAATCTTCAGATATTTAAAATCATGGTTCTCCAAGGAGACATTAAAACCTATAAATGTGCTGAGTCCTCTGATATGGAATACAAAGTTGGACTGATAGTAACCAAGTAAAAAGAAAGGTAAGACTATGATGCAACAAGTGAAAATTTCACAGACTTCATACCAGTAATGAATAATCACCGACAGCAGAAAGATGTATGAAATTGTCATGAACATCCTGCCAATGCAAGACTGTGACCTATTTTTTACTTTGGTTAAAATGTTCATAATGCTTCTGTCTTCCATACTGGGCTTTTAATATTTACTTGTGCTTTAGTTTAGCCCAAAGGCTACAGTTTGCAGTGAAATACCTCTGGGCTGTTACGCCTAGGACAGACACTCTCAAGACCTAGATGGTAAAATCCACAGAGGGAGATCCACCCTCGATGAGGTCTGGACACAGAGCTGCTTCCCCAGGCATCTGTGCTTCTCCAGGGAGCCATTGTGCTGGTACCAGCCGCTGCAAAAACATCCTCAGAAGCAACTGGAAATGTAAAAGCAGGCTCTGACATGGCTTTTCATAGACTGACAGGAGTTCATCCCCTCTCATGCACATCTGGTGTGTATTTATGTGCTGTAGAATGTGGAAAAATAAAAGCTAAACATATGGACTTAACTCATTTCACCTAAAGAGGTGAAAAGTGGGTGTTTAGATATTATCAGGTCTGTAGCTGGCAGTCACATACACACTGTGTAAATCTTCCTACACCAGAGGCACCTGGCGTGGAAATGCATCCTCTGAGAGCAGCCAGCAAAATCTGGCAGATACTTGTTCATGCTCAATGCCATCAGACCCCAGGGGCAGGAAGGCTTGCATAGATACATGACATGTCCCCGGAGAAGACAGCAACATCCCAGCATTAAATATTCTCATGCTCTTTCAATGCACAGGTGCAAAGTGACCCAGGGAAAAAGCTCCAACACAGCTTCTTTTCTACAGCACGAGTTTCAGGCTTTACTGACCATGGCACAGTGGCCTGTCAGTAAAGGAATCTCCTCAGAAAATTACATTTTGAGTAACAATGTCACCTTTAGTGAGACAAACCTGAGTTATCAACCAATTGATCTATCTGGGCCTCAGACTCCCTCTAGCTAAGTAAACCTGGCACTGGAGGACATGCAGCAGGACCTTTCTTTTCTGTCATTTAGTGCAATGCAGTGAACTCCATTCAGGAGAAGTACAGGACTGCTGCAGGTCCCAGAAAGGCATCCAAACCAAAACATAGATCATATCAGAAGACACTGTGATGATGTTCACTATTGGATGTAGTTCTGAACCTCCTTTGAAAGATGCCATTTACAATGNATTAGCCTCAAACCAGCATACCCACATTCAGCACTACTATAGGGTGCATTTGTGCTATGGACTGAAGCAGAGCTGCACCTCCTTACACCAGTGTATTTATCCATCTCTTTAAAATACTTGCTTTATTGGCATTTGTCTACTCTAATTTAAGAGGTGCTTACAGGCAGATGGTTTTATCTCATAAATCACTTTAGCATAGAGATGGCTATGCTTTATGCAGAAGTGAAGTTTGTGCTGCCTTTTCTTGCTTATTCATATTAACTGGAATGTGTATGCAAAATTCCTTTCCCCTAACAGCTACAATAAATTGCTCCGGGCGTTTGAACCCCTTCCAGCTTGATTTACAATTTCAAAGAAATGTTAACAAAAACATATATATATATATATATATATGTTTATAAACTTGAGCAAGGGAAATTGAGTACTTGGGTGAAATTTCTAGCCCCCACGTTAGCAGCTTATGAAGATGCTATGAATTTCAAGAGGCAGCACTGTCTTTCACCACCTCTTCGTACGCAGGCAGCTGTTCAATAAGCCAGGAAAATGTAAATAACACAGATATGAATAAGACATAAAATACAGACTGATGATTAAATACATTATGGCACTCTATACGAGGACCAGCCTCAGCCTTTGCTAAAGCTCCAGCTGAGATGAATTGTTTCTAATTACCATAATCAGTCCCAAACAATCACCTCATTTCCCTATATATCCCCCAGGCCTGAAGCAGCCCCTTTTAGTGTTTGGGGAAGGCTGCTGAGAAGATCCTCTGCAGAACTGCTGCTCTTCAGCTAGGTTAATGCTGGCCCTGGGCAGCTGTTTTGTGTCTCTCTGTAAGAAGCAGTGCGTAAGTAAAGCTGCTCTTACTTGAGGGTGGAGTGTTGTGCCTAGTAGGGTTCGCATGCTTTAACAAAGCTGATTGACTCTTTGTGGAAAGGTGTTTGTGTTATTTTTAGTTGCTTTGTGAAGAAATAGATGTGGCTTGTCCTGCAGTTTCTGATGTTGGCTGAAAGCAGCTGCTGTGCAGATCTTGCATATGGATGGAGGGGTTTGAGTCTTATTTGGCTCCTTTCTGTTATTTCATTTCTCAGCTATGATACTCATGTGTGAAAGTCTAGACACCCATTCTCAGTGCTCTGCCACTGTATGTGATTGTAATCTCCTCCATGAATACTGCAAAATGTTTGTCCATAGGCTTGTGGTTGCAGATACATGCTTGGGGGTTTTGACTGTTCTTTCTCCCTTGCAGCCTTGGTGTAGCATAAGGGAAGAAAATCAGACCTATGATTTTATTGCAAAACTTTGGAAAACATCTGTAAGAGTGGAACACTTATATCATGTGCTGTGTCACTGCTGGTGTGATGCACTGTTTATTTTCCTTTGTAGAATATTTGTGAAAGGAAATCCAAATATAAACTTTGATTTCTATAGCTAGTGAAAGGTAAAAATAAAGTAAAATTTTAAAGTACTGTAGGTAAAACACTGTGCACAGTGTTCTTTTCAAAACCTTTCTGATAACTACCTTGTTACACAGGAAATGACTGTTAGATGAAAAGGAAGAACTTTTTCTGCCCATCCTGGAAGTGAGCAGCTTTGTAGCCTTAATTCTACCACTGAAATAAATTATGCTACACCACAGAGTTGAAGTTCTGCATTATGACAAACTCACTGTTTTCCTCCCAGCTGCAGGGAACAAAACAATGGTGAATTTACCTTGTCCTCCTTTAAATTCATCACTCAACAAGAAACTATATTATAGGAAAGCATTTTCCATGTTTTGGCACGGCTGCTATATTATTTGCTCGCTCTGGGAGGATGACTTCGGTAACAGAGGAAAGGAGAAGTGTGATCTTTGGAAAAAGAGGAGCTCTAAGGGAAGGGGAATCTTAAATGTGTTTTGGTGAAAGGAGCCTTTGTCCTCAATGACAACTTGCATCATAAAAAGATTCCTTGAAGATTGCCATTCTTAGTAAGTAATGCATATCTTGCCTTTACTTCCCACAAAGGCATCTAAGTATGCGTCTCTCCTCTGTAGTATGGAGGATTTAATAGAACTGACCTGATGTTACCTGTCCTGGTTGCAGGAAGAAACGAGCTAAAAGGTAGATTTTCAGCACACCTCTGTGCCACCCCCTGTGTCTGGCAGCAGTAGAGTTTGAACAAGGATGCAGCTGTGCCTTTGGACTATGAAGGCTCAAGTTAAGCACAGGGAGAGATGCAGAGCCTCAGGCATGTGCTGGGGCAGCCTTGGGCTTCGGGAGGTTATAGGGGCAGGAGGCAGCCCTTGCAGCACAGGAGCAGGCGTGAGCCGCTGTGGATTCATCTCCTGCTCCCTGTCAGGCTTTTCAGGCAGAAACCCTTGACCATCCTATCCATGTGGGAAAGATGTTTCCTTCTGTTCTCTGACCCTTACCAAGGGTACCTTGGTGAAGGCATGCTCTGGGCAAAGATAGGAGGAATGCTGGAAGGAGGAAGAATATGTCACTTTTGTAAAAGGGTCCACTGCAGGTGCAAGGCCACTGCTTGATCCATGGGCAGACATGCTGTGTCCCCTCCTCCTTTCCTTCTATAAATGTTGTTCTCCTTGATTAGCGGTCGGTTTTGCCACTTCTGTTCAATGACCTAACTTAAAGCAGGCTACAAATTTGCATCCCTACAGCCAGATCAATGTCCTTAATTATATGTGTCTTTATATGCCTAAGGAAAATTTCAGGTTTGAATATGAATGGCGAGGGGAAAGGTTTCTAAATTTGTAGGGCTATGCATTTTTTTCCCATAGTATTTCCTGTGAAGACATCTGGGGCTGATTTTTACTTATGGGTATGGTTGCTATATGTGGAAGGCAGTATGAAACATAAATAGTGATGTGTCCTGCTGAAGCAATGCTGGGGGACTGGCAGAAATGGGAAGCCCATCAGAGTCTTGATGCTCAAGTTCTGAGACATGGTCACTGGAATCACTTCTTGGTCCCTTTATGGGATACTTAGATAAAAGGTGTGTTTCTAACAGCGAAGGAACACTCCCTGCTTATCCTGGTTTTGAGAGGGGGATGCAATAAACCAGCAGAAATGCCTTGCTGGAAACTGTTTATTTGCTGTTCATTGGTGCTTGTTGAAAGCTTCATATTGCACTTAGCCTTTTGAGCAGTCTTTCACCATGCAAACAGCATCACAGTAAGACGCTTGTCTCAAGAGAGCAAGTCTTGTCTACTGCAAACCCTACCTCTTCATGTCCTTCTCAAACATGTCATGCTTCCCGGGCTTGCTTATAGTAGCTGTACAAATATTTTTTCTTTATTTTTTTTTCTCCCCATAAATAATCTGTGTGAAGGTTACAGGCCAAAAACTTGCTGTTTTCAGGGTATCTGTAACATTGGCTCATTCCAATAAGCTTCCAACGAGAAAGTCAGAGTTCAACCTCATATAGAATGCAGAGGAAGCATGACAAAGCTTGCATAGCTTTCTGCTTGCTTTTAATGCATCAGCCACAGTCTTTTCTACTTCCTCCCCTAAAACAAGGCTGAAAAAGTCATCAAGAAGATGCATTAATTCATTTTTTTTTAAAGAAATTGAATTAGGAAATTAAATGGAAAAGTAATTTAAGTGAGGTACTTACTGGTGTTTTTCACTATGTAACATTGTGAGATGGTTCCTTTGCTTTGTCACCAGTTTGGCTTTGTCCAAGTCCTGAGCCAGACATCAATATTTAGTATGTTTTATAGATGTCAGCTGGTTTTGTTGAATCATTTATTGCCCTTCTATTATGGACATAATATGCTAGCAAATGATGAAAAGTACCTGCTGGCTAAACAAAAATGTCAGATGCAAAGAATTTTTATTTCTTTACAAATGCATTGTAAAGCATGAAAAAAATCCCTTTTTTTTTTTCTTGTTCATGTCATTTGTTGGTCAAAGAAACATTCCTGAATAAGTCTGTCCCATGCCTTCTTAGTGGATGAGCTGAGCAACAACAGCAATAACAAAAAAAAAAAAAAATCATCCAACTGAAAAAAACCCCAAACAAACCCAGGAGCAGCAGCAACAACAACAACAAAAAACAAACAAAAAACCCAAACAAAAAAAAAAAACCAACACCCCAAAAAACAACCCCAAACCAAACACAAAAGAAAAACAGTTAGTGGAAAACAAATTTAAGTGAAGGCAGAATGGACTGAATGTGCAGCTAATTAACCTGGATTGTTCTGGCATGAGCTGGAGTTCCCTGTCCAACTAACCATCCTGCTGCTTCTGCCCTGTTTGTGTCAGCACAGCCTCTTGCCTTGGCCCTTCAGCCCTGTACCATCAAGACTGATGCTGTTGTAGCACCTATGTGCTTACTCCATTGCAATGGAGTTAGCAACTAGTAGTAAAAATATGCCTCAAGACAGCTGTTTGGTGCCTGCATTGAACCACATGTGTTGGGGAAGATAATATGGCTCTTCAGGCAGAACATGTGCCATACAATTTGAAAGAACTGCAATCCTGGTAGTGTTTTTAGGCTTCTCTGCAAGGCTGACCTCTGTGGATGGCATGGCTATAGGCTTCACTTCTGCAGACTGGCATTGAAAACAAACTACTAAATCTGTTTTCCCCAAAGGAGCCTGTGATGCAGCAAGACATGACAGGTTGATACCTCAAGTTTTCCTATTTCCACTTTTATGTCAGCTTGATACAGTTCTGAATCTTTAAAGGCTCTTGTATTTTGGTTTCTAGTGGTGTTTTCTCCATGCTGTTTCCTACATGCAGCTTTCATCTTCAGAGAGGGGAAGGTTCTGCTTCAGAGATTGGAAGTAAGGGATGGGGTAAGGTCTTCTGTGGTGAAAACAGTGCTCAGCCCAGAGGCTGCTGAGAATGCAGTCCATCTGCCTCTGGATCTTCACATAAGGAAGCTGTGAAGCAGCCTTGACTCCAAGGTTCTGGAAGTAAACTGCTCATGTTTCATTCTCCCTGAGAAAGCAAACAGTGAGTTCAGAGTGAGAAACATTTCATAAAGAGATTGCTGTCCTCCTAAATACATGTGCCCTTGCTAACTTAAGAGTTAGACATGTATCTTCTTTTGAATATAAAAGGGCTTTAAGTTGTTTTTACAAAGCTAACCTCTCAAAGATTTGGGGCAAATCTACTTTTGCATTTTTCCTTCACTTTTAAGTGACAGTTTTGCCAAAAAGGCTTGAAAGGTTATTCCAGTACACAGTAACACCTACCAGTGGAATTAACTGCACTCTAAAGCAGTCACATGCAACTACAACATCTATAAAGTCTTGTCTTAGCACCTGAGAAATCAAAGAGGTATCTTCTCAGGAAACATTTATAAAATCTCAAAGATCTTCCCACAGAAGCTGTTTCAACAGCTATCATTTTCATGCCAGCTTTTTCCCTCCATGATATCTAAGTGTTTTTTTTTTTCCTGGTCCTGTCACAGACACACAAATATTTGACCAAAATTACCTGTTAATCTTCTTGTCCTGAAATCTGTTCAGGCTTATGTTGCTGTGTGGCTGCCAATAATGTATTAGTAGCTATTGTTTCAGTCATGGTGGCACAAAGAAATAAAGTAGTTAAGTCTAATTGATTTTTATTGAGATTAAATCCAAAGTAAACCAGAAAACCCCTTGTTCCCCTTAAGAGTTATTTCCTGCTTGTCATAAATATTTGTGCATGAAACTGCAAAAAGAGCTGAGATGTCCCTGTGAGATGCCTCTGCAGAAAACAAGTTAAATTCTGTCTCTTTGAAAAGAAGATCATAGACTGCAACTTCTTCCTTTAAATATTTGTATATGGAAAGCAGTAGGTGGATTTTTTTTTTTTCAGGTTAAAAAAAAAAAAAGAGAGAGAGAAAAGAGGATGTTTGCCCAGTATGATTAAACTTTAAGTAGAACTGGATAATGTGTTTCAGAGTAGCTACTTCTAAGGAACTGGAGCAGCTAATAAATACCACTTAAAGTTTATTACTGTCATCTTAGGATGCTGGAATGCATGCAGTCCCTTGATATGCATCTCTTGTCTGAGCTCCTGCAGGAGTTTGTCCAAGGGTGCCACCGGAGTCAGGGGGCAGGCAGTGAATGTGGGGACTGATGGATAGTAAGGGCTTCATGTGGTGCCTCCAGGGTTTTCTCTGAGGCATCAAAACTCACAAGTTTTACTCTCTCATTGCCTCTCCTAATCTCTTTTGCAGTAGATTTCTCTGGAGAGTCTGAAATGAGACAGCTCAAACTTGATCTTTCATAACTGAAACAAGGGATCCATGAATATATTGTGTTTAGGCAAAAATAAAGGTTTCATACATGCTCTTGTGAAAGAGGAGACTTGCAAAGTATGAGCTATATTTCAAAGGATCATTCCAGAGCATGGCTTGACTTGCTCTACTGAGAGACCAATCCCTCTACAACTGTTTTGTGAGTACTTATTTCATCCCTTTACATATGAAGCAGTATCCAGACAGCACTACCTTTCTGGTGGAAAATTTGTAACTAATTCTCTCTAGCAGAGAATATTCCTTTCTCTCAGTGAATTCCTTCCATGGCACATTCAGGATTAAACAATTGCAAGCTAAAACAGAACTGTAAACATGACAAAGAGAAGCAGACCAAAATAAGCCCCTGGTGTGAGATGTCATTACTTGTCATTGGAAAAGCAATTCAAGATCTTTATACAATTGACTAAAACATTTCCTGAGCTAAATTATGCTGTCAACAAACTGCATAAAAGTAATTTAACAAATGTCAGAACATCTTGGAGGGGTGGGGGTGGAGGGGAGGAAAAAACCCCCACGTAAGTACAAGGGGAGGATAAAATTATTGTATGATCTGTCATGAGAATCAGCAAATGGAGAGAGGTGTTTCTAATGCTTTGACAGTATCTAACAGAGCTATAATCTATCTGGCTAAGCTAATTTAGACATGCTGGCTGGGGAGAATGGGAAGGAAGATTTCTTTTCACCTAACATGAAGGGGAAAAAATGTTGTTTAAAAATGTCGTGATTCCTTTTGAGTCAGCCATGGCACATTTCAACCTCTGACACTGTTGGGTTGAGTCTTAGTTCAATAAATTTAATTATAATTTTGTATTAAAATTTTGTATTAAATGACTAGAAATTATTTTACCCTTCTAATTTAAATCTCTGTATGTAGTGCTATAAGTTGGTAGGTTACATACCCATCTTTCTTAAATACCTATTTTAAGAATTGCCAATGAGGGTGGGGAAAACACCAATATCATTAGAGTATGAAAAAGATGAAGTCTGTGCTAGCATACAACCAGGAGATAAAACACTACTCTAGTTTGCCAGAGAAACAGTTCTTGATTATGCTGGAATATTTTAGGAGAAGCTGCCCAAATACTCAAATAGAACCACATAACTTCAAAAGCAAAGTGCCACAGATGATGGAGCTGTATGAATTGCTGTTCAGATGTGCAGTGTTGTTTGGCTCCCATGATTACCTCTCTGCATGTTTTTGACCTTGCAGGGCACAGGAAAACTCAGCTGTCAAAGATGCCAAAAGATTTGGCTTCACAGCTTTGCACAGCACAAATGGATGGGGAAAGAGCTGGAAGAGAGGCGAGGAACCAAGCTCCAGGCAGGAGAAGTGAAACACAGAAGAATGAAGTTCCCAGTGATTCTTGGGACAAAGCCAGGAGGAGCAGTTGAATGAAGCAGGAAATTACATCCTATTAGTAGACTATTCCTGGTTTTGTTTTAAAATAGAGCAGAAATATCATCAGGGTGTAGTATGCAGCTGTTGGAAATTATTTCAGGTGCAAAATAGCAAGCCCTGTGCTGTAGATTCTAGTATGGTGGTAGAAAAGTCAATCCAAATAAATAAGAACTAAAAACGTTATCTTGACAAAGCTAATGCTGCTTGGGAGCACAATCTCTGCAAAGAGGTATTATAGGACTAAAAGGAAGCCCAACACAATTTGAAGTTCCACCATCCATTAAGTTTTTGCATTTACAGCACTTGGAACAAGAAGCCTGAGAAGGAATCTATCTTGTGTTAAACTCCATGCTACACTGCTATGGTAGAGAGAGAGAATATAAGCTCTGCTACAGGATATATCTGGATATCTATTATATCACTGTGGAGAGCAGATCAGATGAAACAAAACCATGGGACTTGCTTCCCATGGAGAACAACAGTGTTGCTGATAGTGTCTCTCTGATGTCAGTGATTTGGGAGAGAATGATGATACAACCAGTATCCATCTCCAGATGAACAGATCTACCTCAAGCTCTGAATGCGCTTCTGCAAGGAACTACATTTCTGAGAAGAATGAATCTTAATGGTCAAAAAATCCAGCAAGTTTCCAAGATGATCACCATATGTTATGGGCTATCAGCACTTGCTGTGTTTTGCATGCATTTGATACTCTGCTTACAACTAACTTAGTGGTGCTGAGGACTGGAAAGTAATGCACCGTTGTGCTGTGTGTGCTTCCCTCTGCAAGCAGTTCTTGTGTCTGCAGCTACAGACTCCTGTTTGTATCATGCATTTAGACACTTAAAAAAACTAAATGGCTTGAATGATATAATTGAGGGATGTTTTTATGCACTATATTCTTCTGGGATACAAGATGGGAGGATTAGTGAATGTTTTATGCTAGAGGAGGTACAGCAAGAAAGGTGTGTATAGAATGTGCCAGTTCAGTTGCTGCTGTTCAGTGGACTGCAGTCACAAATCACTGCATGTTTGCATGCAATTGTACCTATGTCACTGGAGAACGAATCTTTAAAGGTTCCCTTGCTATGCATTACTTGCAAGAGGCAGAAGTATAATATAGTATTACCAAAGTAGATGATTCATCCTGATATGCTACTTAACACACACCACCAAGCTCAGCCAAAAACTCCCTGTCTGAAATAAACATTGGTCTGAGGGCATCCTGCATTAATTTTTGAAGCGTAACAGCAGGAGTCAAGGAGGGCTGGGGTTTTACACTGCAAACCAGCTGCTTACACAGTAAGGATGAGAGATATTTTCAGCCCTTATTCTTTTTCTAAATGTCTCCAGAAGATGTATTTGCAATGGCAATGTTCTGAAGAATTCTAGAGGTTTTAAAGCTCTTCTTTCAGAAAAATTAAATCTTCAGTAAATAGTCTGGGAAAAACACCTCTTGACTTGCACACTGCATATAAGATTGCAGAAATGTATTGTTAGGATCATGAGCTAAATTAACATGTGGCTCAACTCATATTTTAGCTGTATTACAGGGATTTGGTTTGAATGTAACCCATCGGTTATTCTTTGCCCTCAGATTATGCAGTGGTATTTATCCTGTATGCATGTAGCATTCAACCTTTCCCTAACATCTGAATAAATCTTGGATTTTCAGTCATCTGGGATAGTTGTAAGTTCTCCACATTTTTTTATTACTTTGCTTACAACTAATTGCTCTGGATACAGCATAGCCTATTTATACACTTTGTAAACATTCTCTCTTCCACATGCTTTGTGGTATCATTTTCTTCAGTGTCTTTATGGAAGACTGTCAAATGAGGGAAGCAGCTGAACTTGGAGAGGCATAGGACAGAATGGAAAACAAATCTCCTAACATCAACAAGGAAGTAATTCTCAGTGTTAGCAAACATTTCTCTGACAACCTGTTAAATTATGTAAAAGTTTGGAGTAACTGCCACTATGCAAAATGAAAATGCTTTTTTTTTTTTTTCTTCTTGTCAGATTGCCGACTGAAGTAATTTCAGTGCATAAAATCCCACAGCAGAGGACAAATTGATTTGGGACTACTGGGATTCTTCCTGCTACTTGATGATGGTCTGACAGCAGTGATCAGTCTTTTAGTGCTCCTGTGGGCACCAGCATGTCCTCAAAGGCATCATTAGGATTATAAAGTGATCTTTTTCCTTAAAATAGATTCATGTTGTCCCAGGTTGGGAACTATAGGGTTAAAATAGTCCTCTAGGGACTTGAAGATTGTTATTCAATCCCACAATTCTGCTATCTCTTCATAAGCTCACGGCAAGGCCAGCTTGTTCTCCTTTCCTCCCCCTCCAGCCTTGCGTTGGGCAGGAGCTGCGTTATCGGGACAAACATGTAAGGATAGGCCTGGTTGGGGCCTCCAGAGGCTGTGCTTAGGCCTCTTGGATGGCGGAGGCATGGGGGGGGGAGAACTGGAGCACTGGGGATGACAGATTTAGTTTTGGGCTGGGGGAAAATTCAGGGGATTTGCTTATGGATTCTGTATCTGCTTTGTAATTTCTATCTCTAACTCTCTCTCCAAATACAATTCTGTTTTTTTCTCCAATTCGTTTGAGAGCTTCACTCTGTCTGCTCTTTAAACCCACGACACATGTCTTCATCTCTATGGATCAATGCTTTGTCTTCAGTATGCATGTGTGACAAGAGCACACTTGCTTGTCTGTTGTTAACACATCTCCCAGCAAAAGGTATAAAGTCCAGAAGGAAGTTTCCTATCCCCAAGTTTGCTAAACCAAAGGCCTTCAAAATGCTTTCCATCCTTCCAAGTGTAGAAAATGGCACTGAAAGAAGGCACAGAATTTTCATTGGCTGTCAGGCATGTGTGACATGTTCCCCTTTCCTGTAACCAAGTTCTGAACACATGGAGCCCTTCCACTGTGTATTTGATAGTTGTGGGGTTTTGCAAAGGTGAACTGGACCTGGTAGAGGTGCTACTGGCAAAAACGAAGATTACGTTCATATAAAGAAACAAGTTACTGAAATATCCAGATGGATTTGAAGAGAGGTTTTTGTTTTGGGAAACTTAACACTTCTAGATTGCCACAGTATCCTCAGGAGTCTGAGGACAATCATGGTGTTTTAGGACCTATAAATGCTCTGAATTAATTGCCCACACTTCAATAGGAAGGCTCTGTTTTACAATCAGCCTCTTACTGCCCCAGCCCCATGCTACCCCAGTTAACAACAAAAAATACACCCCTGCAAAATCAAAAGAAATGCACAAAGTGCTCCCCCCCAGCCCTCCCCAAACAACCCAAACTCTACCTAACCCCCCCCAAAAAACTATTTGTAAAGAATATTAAGCACAGACAAATACTTGTCTAATTATTTGGAAAAGAGCAGCTAGCTTACATGTGTTGGCTGACCAATTTACAGCAAAGCTAAACATCTGATGACTGTAAATGTTAATATTTGTGTGCACATTCCAATGTTATAAGTACTTTAGGCAAAACAAAGTGATCCTCCAAGTATAAAATGGAAGAAAAGCAAATTATAGGTTTTTTTTTATGTACTTTTTTTTCCTCTCACTGGTTTTAGAAATGTCTACATTTTGCTCTGTAAGAGCATCTGTCTTAGTTGCACACTAAATGGCTCCAGTAGTTTCTGAAGAGAGGTAGCAAGTCTATTCTTGTCCCTGTATTTGAAAATGGAGACTGAGGTAAGATTTGGCATTTTCTGTTTCAATGACAATGGCTAAAATCTGGTAGTCCAGAAAACTGTAGTGTCAGCCTGGTGTCTCTTGCCTTGCCATTCCAATTCACGCAGGTGATGAGCCTTTCAAACAGCAGCAGTTAAGTCTTGTGTCCAGAAGAGACACTGCAGGTTTCAACTCTACACTTCCTGGTCCTGGGGTGCAACACCCATTCATCTTTGGAGGATCTGGAGCACAAGAGAAGAAGGTTGGAGGCCACTGAAAAATAATCCATGATTCTGTAATGACTGCAGTGCACAATGTGAGCTTGTAAAGAGGAGCTAATACCTGGTGCTTTGACAAGGTCCAGATGTCTCAATCTTGATGATGTTCATTCATTAAACTCTTAGTTGCGTGTTTGGGTCAAGATGGTGCAGTCATATTATTAGTTGTTCAACTTTTTACTATGTCTAAGCCAACACTGGATAACTAAACAGCCGTGAGGTTTTTATGACTCTCTGTAATAAGAATAATCCAGGAACATCTGGCTGAATGAAGTTGTTTGACCCAAGCAGAAAAAGAATTCTCATCTTTCAGATGTATTTGGAATTGTTCTCTAATTTATATTTTTTTTTTACCAGCATTTATAGGAGGATTTTGTTCAGTTTTACTTTTTCACGTGACGTGAGGGTGGTGAGAAGGGTTGCTCTGAAATAATTCTGTTGAAAGACCTAGTCCTTACTTTCCTGCAGCAGTAGTTCTCACTTATATAGCTAATCAGTTTTAAATAAGTGAAGAACAGGATCAAAATTTCATATCTAAAAATAAGGTGATGAAAACAGCCTATTAAAAATACTATGCTATATTGGTGGTACAGCTGTAAGGGATTTACAAAAATTAATTACATTACTACTGTAAAAATACCAGCATTGAAGTTAGTGCCAATGTATTTTGGTCTTGGATTCCACATATTCATCTGTCTGGTATTTTCAGAAAAAGCAATCTACTTAAAGTCTCTTTCTCTATAGAAAAGTTTTCCTGCTTGACCTAGAATCATTAATCTGGGAATTAAATGTTCCCCATACAAAAATACAATGTTGTACTTGACGATCATTTCCTTTATTGGGAGCTAAAGGGTACTGAAGAAGTCTGATGACGGATGACTTACAAAGGGAAAACAAATGAACAACACAAAAACCCACCCAACAAACAAACAAAAAAAACCCATGAAAGGTAAACAGTCCATTTTCCAGTTTCTTGGGATTGTAATACTTATCTTAATACTTATCTTAATACTTATCTTAATACTTATCAACTCTAGAAACTCTTCTTTTGAGCACCATCAACAAATGTCAGGTTTATATTGTTCCATTGCTCTGTGTGATTTAGGTATTCTTTGTGTTAAGTGATTCAAACCATTTAAAAACACTGGAAAGAATTGGTGGGAAGTTGGAGGAAAATTTCTGACATATCAGAGCAACCATTTATTGTCAATGGCTGAAATAACTACAAAAGGCTGGGCAAATTATTTAGTATTTTGTGACTAAATTTCTCTTTCCAGAGGTGCAATTCATAAGTATTCATAGTACTATGAGATTATTACTCTTTCAAAGTTTGGCCATGGAAAATGGAGTTCTTGTGGCTGCCTCAAACAATTGCATTTTGCATCATTTTGAAGGTTGTAACTGGAATATCATGGAATTGTCTGTTTCTGTAAATAGGGAAACAATTCTGATAAGATCTTTAAAGTGAGAACAAGTGCTCCTACTCCAAGGCAGAGATTTACTGTGGTGTGTAACACTTAATTTCTTACTTCTCAGGTGAGGAAGTGGAGGGCTGAGGCTTCTACAAACTCTTCTTGCTGTTGCCAGACACTAATTTTGCAGAACCAAGTCAAAACTGTATTTTAGTTATTGCAGAAGGAATACCTGGAAATAGATGTTTTGTGCTGCAGAGCAGCACTGCGAAAACTTGCACAGCTCCAGGGCTGGAAGCAGAAATGGTCGAGAAAGACTTTTCAAGACTAATGAGTTGCAGAATGAAGCATCTCCCATAATTGCTGAGAAAAGAAAGGGAATGCCTTTAAAAAGGACTGGCCTAATGCAGAGCTTTCCGTGGCTTGCAAATTAAATACTTATTGGATGACTGGGCTGGTTCTTCCAGATGTGTGAGCAATTTTTAGAGCTGATGAGATATTGCTAGTGGGCTGGCAGCACCATATAAATGTGGACATTTTCACTCCAAATGGACTTCATTTTCATTCTTTCACAGAGAGTGGTGTTCACAAACACCTGCAGATCTTATCCTGCAAGATGTCTCTAAAGATTTTCTGACCCATCCTTCCAATGTGAAAGAGCACTACCAGAGAGGTTAAATCTTGGGTGCTATGAGATAACCACAACTTTTTCATTAAAAAAAAACAAAAAAAAACCCCAAACAACAAAAAAAAAGGGGTGGTGGTGCTGGTGTTTGCTTCCTTTTAGTGATGGAAACAGTTATGTTTTATATAATGACAGAGAACCAGGAATTTTTGGGGAAGGCTCCTGCCAAATGCAGGAGGTTTTATGGAGACCTGCTGGAGAAGCCCTCAGGCAGGGGACCCCACTGAAGTCTGAAGTTGCCAAATGATGAGCAGGAGGCCACAGCCACCACTCCAGTGGGGGGATGCTTGTTAAACGCATCTGCTGAGGCCCATCTTGTTCTTTGTGTCTCCGAACATGTTGGTAGAAGTGGTAACTTGGGCCTAGGAATACAGACTCTTGGTTGTACTTATGGACTTCACCTACAAAGGGATTTTCAGTTCAATGAGTATCCCAGAAAATATCTCATGTCAAATACATCTTCCTGCCTGTAAGAGTGGGTGTCTACACTTCCTGCCAGGATGGCAAAACGCTCCATCAATGATGGGATAAAGATTAACTAAAAATGAAAGTAATTGGGCTTTTTTTCTAACTCATTCTCTGTTTTTTCTTTCACTAGTTGTTTTTAGGCTCCGGAGCCCCTTTTTGAGATGGAAATTTACTGTATTTCTCCCTTGGCAGTTTGGACTATTTGGTAATTGGAGTCTTCTCATTTGGTGAGCTGTTCCCATGGTTCCCACACTGCACTCATTCTTGCTCCTGTATTTTCCATTCCCTTATTACTTACTAATAACCGCTTCTCAAGCTTCTCTCTTCCTTTAATATTTTCTTGTGTGTTTGGCTAGGCTTCTCCACATTCCTGGTACAGCATATGATGTGCCATTGCTGAAACAAGACGTCACAGCTTTTCAACTGCTGCGTGTGGGGTTGCTCCATCAGGGGTGCTGCTTCAGTCACCCAGCTTCAGCTCTCTCCACAAGACTTTCCACTCTTTTATGGTAGGTGTCTGCTACAGCAGTGACTTCCTGAAATAGTTGACACCTAGTTTTGTAAACAATTGCAACTGTCTTGACTTCAGTAAGACACCTTTCTTAGCTGGAGCTGCTGAAGCCTTATGGTCTGTAGCCTCTCTGTCTTTCAGTTCACTGAGGCTCTCTTCTGTTTCTTGTTCCTGGCTGGATATATTCCCTTAATCACTTTTAACTAAGCATCTTAAAGAATCTCAGTAGTCTATATGGTCATTTGTGGCTTGGCGTTATTGTCAGTCCTGACCGTGGTTTGCTGTGGTTTTGCTCTGTATGCCAGCACCTCTAAAATTTGGTCCCTTGCACCTAGACCATCTCTCTTTTCCTCCCTCAGCCCCTTCCCCTCACAGGTTTTTGTGTGTTGGTCTTGTAAGGCAGAAAAGTCTTCTTCACTCAGAATTCTTCAGAATGTAAATTTAATTGTCTGTTTAGTTTACTAGTAGGAAATGAGAAGCGAAAGGATTCATTTAAAAAAATACATAAACTGTGCATTTTAAAGTAATTTTCAAATTTCTGGAATACTCAAAACTGGAGAACACTGTTTCTCATTAATTCCTTCTATCAGAAGGTTACAAGCATAACTAAAGAGAACGCAGATGCTGGTCATTACAATTTCTTTCACTTTCTACAAAGAATAGACATGTCTATTCTTAGACATGGAGTCCCCCTTTCTTCAAATTTAGCCTGTTGTCAAAGACACGCTGTAATCCTTTCCATTTCTTGTATTTCTTAATCACATTTGATAGCTCAGTAACTTGCTTTAACCAGTGCAGCACGTTAAACTTTTTTTTGGCTGAGAGAATTCTAAATAATTTTGCTGAACTAGGTTCCAGCAGTTTTGGTATGCAGCCTAACGACATACATTGTGGAGTGCAGGGAAAGTCAGTTCTCCAAAGGGAACTCAATAGCAGCATGGATCTTCTGCCAAAAATTCCTAGTTCTGGGACTGTACCAGGAAACTTGTGTGGGTCCTGTTCTTCTCCTACCGAAGTCAAAGGAAGCACCTACTGATTCCAGTGGGATAATGCTCAGGCTCCAACACTCAGTCCTAACACCCCCATTTTACACATTTATCTTCAAATTCTTCTTCTTATTTTTTACTTTATTTTTAGGCTTTACTAACCACGTTACTGTGCAGCTCAGTTGCTCTCTCCGGTACATTTCCTGGAAGGCAAACCACAGATAGAACATTTTCCTTGCCTCTTATGCTGCTTAAGAGTAGCTCCTGTTCTGTGCCCCAAAGCATGGCTGGAACTCAGCTGCTGTAATCTGGAGTGACAGATGAGCAAGTCAGATCATGAAAGGAGGTAAAAAACTGCTGGAGAAGGAGAACTCGTACAGAAGAAGAGCTTGTAAACATGTCAGAAAGGCAAGAAGTGAAATATCAAAAGAATTAATTTTGTTGACCTTACTTGGGGAGATAAAGGAAATCAGGGATAGGCTGTGATCAAGGAGATAGCAGATGTGTTTAAAAAGGAATACTGGGACATTTACTATAGGAAATAAACCACAGCATCTCTGTGTGGCTACGAGAGTTAGCATGTTTAGAGTTTGATCATGTCTTTTGGTGTGCCTAAGTGTACAGACTGCTATATATAGCTCTGGAAATAGACACGTGTAATCTGATAGCTTTAAATACAGTAGGCATTGCTTATTAGCTGTAACAACACTTGGAAGAAGCAAGTGTAAGAATAAAACTGAAACTAATTTTTGCCGTGAAGCTCAGAAGAGGTCTGGAGTTGATCTAAAACACAGGGTGATGGGTAACAAGTTGGGGACTGCTCAATTTTCAAAACTGCCATAAACTCGCTGTCTGATGTTTGGATGTAATTTCTTTATGCTTTCCCCTTTGCTTTTGTCATCTGTATTAGATGATGCTCATTTCTTCTGTTAGCAGATTCAACAGCATTGAAGGATGTTAATGTCAAAAAAGGCGACTGAGCCACACAGCAACATTAGTCACTTCTTTAAAACCAAACAAAGGAGTAGGGAACAGGAAGCATCCCTTGCAAACCATTTGCGGTCACATGGCTTACGGACATATGAGTTCTGTGAGGCAGGGAGATGGAAAGGCAGAGGTAATCCTTCCCCTGTTCCATGCCTTCCTGCAGCCTGACCAGTCCCTTGGGTTCCTTACACAGGAACACCCAAGGACCCTGCCCAAATACCTAAACGCTGTGTCCAAACCACAGTAAGAGCTCTAACAAGGAACTAAGGAGGAAATTGACAAAGGATATGGATAAGGTTGAGGTGCTCAATGACTTCTTTGCTGTTGAAGACTGAGGCAAGGGTTCCAACCACAATGTTCGAGTCCCAGAGGGCAAACATAAGGACTGGGAGAAGGAAGATCTGCCTACTGTAATTGAAGACCATGTTTGTGAGCACCTAAGGAATCTGAATGTGCACAAGTCCATGGGGCCTGATGAGATCCACCTACAGGTCCTGAGGGAACTGGTGGATGCAGTTGCTAAACCACTGTCCATCATATTTGAAAGGTCACGGCAGACTTGTGAAGTTCCTGCTGACTGGAGAAGGGCAAACATAACATCCATCTTCAAGAAGGGAAAAAAGAATGACCCCGGGAACTACAGACCAGTCAGTCCCACCTCTGTGCCTGGCAAGATCATGGAGCAGATCCTCCTGAAGGCTCTGCTAAGGCAAATGGAAAACAAAGCAGAGGTGATTGGTGGTAACCAGCATGGCTTCACCAAGGGCAAATCTTGCCTGACAAATTTGGTGGCTTTTCATGATGAAGTCACAGCAACAGTGGACAAGGGAAGGGCAATTGATGTCATCTACCTGGACCTGAGTAAGGCATTCGACTCTGTGCCACATGACATCCTGGTCACCAAACTGGAAAAACATGGACTTGATGGGTGGAGCACTGCTGGATAAGGAATTGTCTAGATTGGAGGGTCGCACACAGAGAGTGGTGATCAACAGCACAACATCCCCCTGGAGACTAGTGACAAGTGGCGTCCCTCAGGGGTCAGTGCTGGGACCAGTACTGTTTAACATCTTTGTCAGTGACATGGACAGAGGAATCAGTGCACCCTCAGCAAGTTTGCAGATGACACCAAGCTGTGTGGCACAGTCGACTTGCTAGAGGGCAGGGATCCATCCAGAGGGACCTGGACAGGCTGGAGAGGTGGGCCCAAGCCAACCTCATGAAATTCAACAAAGCCAAGTGTAAGGTTCTGCACCTGGGTTGGTGCAATCCCAAGCACAAATACAGGCTGGGTGGTGAATGGCTGGAGAGCAGCCCTGAGGAAAAGGACTTGGGGCTCTGGGAAGCTCAACATGAGCCTGCAGTGTGCGCAGGCAGCCCAGACAGCAACCGAGTCCTAGGCTGCATCAAGAGCAGCGTGGCCAGCAGGGCAAGGGAGGGGATTCTGCCCCTTTACTCTGCTCTTGTCGGACCCCATCTGGAGTACTGTGTGCAGTTCTGGAGCCCCCAGCACAGGAAGGACACGGAAGTGTTGGAGCAGGTCCAGAAGAGGGCCATGAAGATGATCAGAGGGCTGGAGCAGCTCTCCTATGAGGACAGGCTGAGAGATTTGGGGCTTTTCAGCCTGGAGAAGGCTTCAAGAAGACCTTGTAGTGGCCTTCCAGTATCTGAAGGGGGCCTACAAGAAGGCTGGGGGAGGCACTATTCACGAGGTCTTGCAACGACAGGACAAGGGGCAATGGGTTTAAACTGGAAGAGGGGAGATTGAAACTAGATCTTAGGAAGAAGTTCTTTACAGTGAGGGTGGTGAGACACTGGAACGGCTTGCCCCGGGATGCTCCCTCCCTGGAGGTGTTCAAGGCGAGGTTGATGAGGCCTTGAGCGACCTGTTCTAGGGGGAGGTGTCCCTGCCTATGGCAGGGCATTGGAACTAGATGATTCTTGAGGTCCCTTCCAACCTAAACAAAAAAGAAATAGTAAATTGTCTCTACTTCGTGAGCCTAATTTTGTTGTTTTGAATGTAGAAAACTGAAGTGCTAATTTAAAAACCTTATAGTGTTTTAAGTCACTGCATGATCATGGTCAGCAAAGCTTTGTTTACTCTGTGTGCATAGCTGACAAGAATCTAAAGTTGTCCCTTCTTCAGTACAAAAGCTGCTTGAAAAGGAGATCTCAGCACATGATGTCCCCAGTGCAACTCACCGTGGACTGCAGGTTGGCTCCTGTAATTGTCAGTGTGCACTGAAATGAGGTCAGGACTTAATCCAGGCTCGCTCTCAGGCTACTACATAAAAGACATCCATTTGAGGGATTGATAGATTTCATGGAATGGCACCAAACCATTACAAGCCCAGTCTGTAATGTATACATTTTAGTTAATCTTAATGCTAACAAATGAAAACTAAATGATAGTTAACATTGCAGCTGTTGGAAGCTACTCAAGTATGGTGACAAAGATTTTATTGCAGTAGTGTCCAGTATCTACCTAGGTAGGAATCATGTTCTCTTCAGTGAACGCATTTCTATGTTTTGCTGTCACTTTGTTTAATGCAAGATACACAGACAGGAGGCAAAATGTTGTCAGCTTTTACCTTTGGCTTTCAAAGCTAAGTTCATAGGAAATTCCATGGTAATTAAGTAAGACTAGGTTCTGAATGATTCAAGGTACTGAAAATTGAGTATGAAATTAAACATTAAAAACATTCTGCTGTGTTGCCTAAGTTTTTCCTTCAGTGAAAATATAAAATCCTTGTCTTGTACAACTTTTATTTGAGCCTTATAACATCTTGTTTTCTGCTGTCTGAGAATACATTTGGTTGTACTTCATCTCACCTTTCTTGATCCAACCACCAACCTGAAGGTCTCTGCTGCAGATCTGATGTGAAATCTTTGGTGTACTACTCAGCGAGAGCCAAATACCACAAAATGAACTCATCGAATTTCTGCTTAAGTCAATGGAAGTTTTGCCTTAGTAAGGCTGCAGAATTTTAGCATGGGTTTGCTTTGCTGCACAGTGTGTATTGTAATGTCTGCTTGGTTCAACTCTGCCTTGTTTGTTTTGAGACACCAGTTTGCATAAATATGTCTTAAAAGTTATAATATATTGCATTACTGGAACAAGGTAAGAAAATTGGGAATTAAAGCTGAAACGACCTTTGTCTCTTTAGGAAGAAGGCAGTGAAGGGTATCATACTTCTTTTGGCATTGCAATACTTCTAGTTGTATATGCTTCTAGTTCTATATACTTCTTCAGACGTTTTCCAGAGAAAGGATTGCTGGACTCTACTCCATTTATACTTGAGATACAAAACTCCCAGCACACTCAGCTTTTCTCTTTATGCCATTTCATTTTCTCCCTTCCCCCCTGTCTCCATCCCTACGTCTTAATTTAACTTGCAGGTTCCTGCCTAGCCTTCCCACCTGAGGCACAGCGGGAGTGAAGACGCGTCTCACCCCTCGGGTGTACTGAACAGCATTACCTGCCTGCTCTCTAGCCCTACCTCCCCACTGCCAGCGGCGCTGTCCGCCGCACCTGGGGCAGTCTCGCCGCTTTTCCTGCCCAGCCCCGTCTCACCTGGGGCAGACGGCGCCGGGCTTGCCCGTGGGTCCGCCGCCCGCCTCGGGTCCGCGCTCAGGGCGACCTCCGCGGAGCTGCGCTCACCATGCCCGGCCGGGGTCCGGCCCACCCCGGGGGCCGCTTTTGCTGATGTAATCGCCAAGCAGCCAGCGCTGAAATTTAACACCGCGGCAGGCGGGGAGGACCGCCGGTGCCGGGGCAGGCGGCTGCAGCGCCGCTCCGCCGCCGGAGTCCGCGGGCAGCCGCGGGGTTCCCCCGCCACCCAGCCCCTGGCGCACCCCCGGCCGGCCCACCCCCCGCCCACCCCGCGGGCCGTATGCGGGCCGCCCTCGGGCTTGCGCGCAGCTCGGCGGAGACCAGGGCCGGCGGGGTTTCATGGACAGGACGTGACCCTGCGGCGGCACGGCGCTCGACTCCGGCTTTCCCTCGGATCTCCACTGCCCGAGCAAATGCATACAAATGCATTTGGGAGCCGAGAGGACAAGGCGAGGACGCGTCTCTCCCGCAGCACAAACGTAAGCGGGAGCCGGGGCTGCGTGACGGCGGGCCCCGCTTACCCGGCCAGCGGCGACGGGGCGTAACGCACCGCCACGCCGCCGCGGGGCTCGGCGGCGGACCGGGTAGGAGGCGGGGGGTTGTGGTTCAGCTCCCCTCCTGGGGGCAGAGGGCGACGATCTCAGGTTGGCTGTCCCAGGTGCCCTCGGAGGAGCGGCGAGGGCTGTGGAGGGGCTTCCCGGACAGAGCCCTCGAGTGCCGATGGCTGTACGTCTGCCCACAGCGCTCTCTCTCTTGTCTTTCTTTTCCGTCGTGCTTTCCTTGATGGTCCCTGTCCCGTCCAGCGCACTGGTGCCATTCTTTTACCGTCCAATCCTACGCCCGGCAGGCAGCCTGACCCTGGGGAGCTAGCCCGAGAAGGGTTTCCGCGGGCGTGTGGACCCCCGGGGAGCAGGGCAGCCCGACTGAGAGCTGGTGCACCCCTGCGCCCCGAAGTGGGAATAGGCATCCTTTGGAGAACGTAGCACTGCACCCACAAGTAATGCGGCTGCTCGTCCTCACATTCGGCACACACCAAACAAGCAAAACCTGTCGAATTTGCCTTTAAGAGCTGAGGTTACTCCCTTAATACAAGAGATGGCCAGGTGAGGTTTCCCTTATTTACGTGCTTCTGCAGTAAGCTCAGACATTGCTAAAGCATCGTCACTTGTAGCGCAATGATAGAGCTCCGCTCTCCTCTATATTTGCCTAAAACTAGACTAGGCAAAATGATAGCGGACTTTTGATAGTTGTGATGGTATTACATTTCTGACCTCTCTCTGTGTCTCTTTTTGTAAAATGCTTATTTTATTCTGGCTGTGGCTTAAGTCTACTGAGATCTCTGAGTGGGACGGAGAGAATTTGTCATGTGTTGTAGCGAGGATTACGCTGTTGAAGTGTGCCTGGTGTGTAATCTGGGTGCGCTCATGAGCAGTTACGTGGCTGCACTGAAGGTGGCCTTTACAGGAGAAACGTGTGTTTAATGGTTGTGCCTGTGGGGCTTCAGGAATCGTCTGATTGCAATTTAAAACACGGTTTTATCTGGTATCTGTAAAGGAATATTGCTGATACAGAAACATAAATTGAATTGTAGTGAAGTACCACAGTATCAGAGATATGTTTTACTCGTGTTCAAAACTGGAGATAGTTTCAGAATATTTCTGTCTACTTCTGTCTTATTTACTTAATTTGCTCAGCTAGAGAGAAAGCCACTTGATTGCTCCCGTGTGTTAAACTAGACATTCTGTGCAGGAAGGTCAGCCTGTATCAAACTAGTCAATCCCTTGCAACATTTTTGTGGAAATGCCATTAGGTCAGACCTGCTACCTGTGTAGGGATGCAGGTGAAATGAATAAAATGCTTGCAGTTGTATGACTCCTAAATCTTTCACCGTATTTGTTAATGGAATGCTTAATTTAAAAATGTGGACAGCCTTATGTTACCTCTGTCATTTGTGATCACTGAATTGTAGAATGTTTGAAGAGTCGTCTACAAAATGTCATCTCTGAAATAATAGAGTTGGAATTTGAGCTTTATACTTTTGCCTTCATACAGAGGCAAACACTTATTGGAAGCTCTCTAGACAAGAGAGCTAGTGTAAGAAATCTGGGATGTACTCATAAAACAGTTTTACAGTCACATCTTTTTCATTAATTTTTTTTCCTTTCAGAAATGCTAATGGAGTTGACTGTTCTTCTGGACATAATAGTTTCTCATCTTAAGCCAAATGCTGTCTAGAGAGTTTGTGAGCCACCAGACAGGGAGTTCCCTTTCTCTGCACCACAGCACTGCAGCAGGGCTCCTCTTGATCCACTGTTCCTCAAAAGGAAAGAGCAATAAGTTTTTTTGATCCTCTCTCACTTTATCTTGTGTCTCTACGTTTCCCCCTTCTTTCATATTGCGAACTTGCAACAAAGAAGCTTCCCCTTTATTGGTTAAGTGCACAGTGGCATCTGTGCCCCGAGGGCATACAACTGAAACCTGGAGGGGCTTTGGAGGCAGTTACATCCTCTGAAGCCAAGTTGAAGGTAGGTGTCTAAAAACTTGGGAAGCAGCACTGGACCTGCTGGCTTAATTTCATCATAGCAGTGAAGGAAGCTATCTCCTTTTATATTTTTTTTTTCTTTTTTTTTTTTTTTCCCCCAGATCTTGAAAGACAAAGTTTTTAATAGCTTGAGGTCTTAGATGCCCAGGACATCTCTTTCCACAAGGTGCTATTGCATTTTCCAAAGCCCTTCTCATGTTTGATGGACACAAACTGGACCATTCTCCTTATCAGTCCTCAGAGAAGATTCAGTGAAGCAATGCATGTGGAGCAGGTGCTGGTGTACAAGCCATCATCACTGATGAGTGCAGGGTTGAGTATATGTGTGTCACTTACACTGGGAACAGATGCTCTCTAGCAGGTAGTGTATTTTTTTCCTTTAAACTGGAGGTTTAGAAAACTAGCCTGGAATGAAGAAGATACTGGTGTGCGCTAACCAAACCTGAGCTCTGTAGGCTGCTAAACAGTCTTCAGAGGTTGGAATTTTTCATGGTTGCTGATAGCAACTTGCTTTGAAACTTACTGGTTTCCTTGATCTCTCACCCTGAGAGTAAAAAATACAAACATGGTTAGTCACTGTCCACTTGTAGGAGGAGGCAAATAGCCACAAGATGCCGAAGATTGGCAGAAAGATAAGCTCTGTTTTAAGTGTTAGAATAGGTCAGCAACATTTGATAGTGCCTTCCTCTAAATAATTACATACTTGTCCTCAGCTTGTGTTGCATATAAAGTAGAAGAGAGGGAGAAAAGGTTGGAGGAGGGGATGAAGCTCAAGAGATAGTTAGACTCTAGGATGGAACATAGCCAAGGGGTAATAGCCTCATGTGTGATGCTAAATGTGGAAAAATAGTCAGCTGGAATCTTCCTTGCGCTGTGCTTTCGAGTTTTTCTACTGTTATATCTCAACAGGGCAAGTCTACCCAAGAGCCATGGGCTCAGCTAAGGCATCCTGTCCAGGGTTTCACATGCTGCTTGCTTTCTTCCTTCCAGTTAAGGCAGATAATGGATCAGGCCACACATGCGTTATACAGCAGAGAGCCTGTTGGCTTAGTGGCAATGCTGCTGTGAGAATGGACACCTGAGAACTGGTTGCTCTGCAGCTTAAAAGCTATAAATGCAAAGAGTAGTGTGACCCTGAGCAAAAAGTGAGGGCTTGCACAAAAGGATTATTTCAGAAAGACATGAGCACTCCCTCATACAATTTTGCTTAAGGTTGTGCATGGTTTTGTTTACAGAAGTTTTACTTGTGAGAAAAGGTAGAAGGAAGACTACCTTTTCCCACACATTAGAGGACCTCCAGCCCTGTGATTGTCTGGGGTACCTAGTTTTTTTTCTCTTAGCTGATCACTCATCTGTTCTTAACATTAGCTGGAGAGCAGTGTGTAATCCAGACATTTGTCTTTACCTCTCACTAAATGTTTCTGTATATGCAGTTACATCTGTGTAATTTACAGCCCTGGGAGCATTTTGGCATTTCTTGTCTTCCTACAATATTTGGTGGGAGGTAATAGAGGCAGATAGCTGACATGCAGGTTGTCTGCTGCTGTAATGTTAAAAGGAGTCGTCATTGCATTTTGGGCTCTAGGGTTCTTTGAGCATTTGAACTTTGGGGTTAATTAAAATATCTTGCACTCTTATAAATTGTGAATTCACTTTGTGCCCATGAGAGTCAAATCAATGAAGACTTGTCCTGAGTTTTTAGCTGGTAAAGTCCAATGCATGGGCTTTCTTCCTAACATAGGTATCTCCTGCCATTGAGCTTCTCATTAGTCGAAAGGTCACAGAATGTTAGGGGCTGAAAGGGACCTTGAAAGATCATCTAGTCCAACTCCCCTACCAGAGCAGGATCACCTAGAGCAGGTCACACAGGAATGTGTCCAGGCAGTTTTGACTGTCTCCTGTGAAGGAGACTCTACAACCTCTCTGGTTTCAATGTTTCCCATAGCAATTGCCTGAAAAGTCCAAAGTTGGCCCTGCTGAAGTCCATGGTTGTGATCCTGCTTGGTATTCTGTTACTACCACACAAGATCCTGAACTCCACCATCTTATGCTTGCTGCAGCCAAGGCTGCCCTCAGCCTTCACTGCTTCAGCCAGATCTTCCTTGTTAGTGAGTATGAGATCCAGCAGCACTCCTCTTCTTGTTGACTTGTCCACCATTTGCATCAGAAGTTATCATCAGTGCACTGGAGGAACCTCCTGAACACTGAAAAGCTGAGTAGGCCTTCCAGCAAATATCTGTGATTCTTGTGCTCCTGAGGCATTTAAAGAGATGCTGAGGCTGTGGCTCTGCCCATGCCCCTCCTGCCTCTCTCTGGAGAGCAGCAGCCTTGGTGAGGTGGACATCTCTGCTCACCACTTGTATGACAGCTTCAGAGGAAAGAAAAGGTGATGTATTGTGTGACACACAAACTATGGTATTGAATTGTGGTCTTTAGAGCCCTAAAACTGAAGCAAGTAGCTGACCTGCTGTTTGGACAATGGGCAATATTAAGTCTTTTGCAGGAGTGTCAAAGCTGCAGCAGCAGGACTTTATGGCTCTAGCAGGAGAAAGCCTCAAGAAAAGAATAGCTGGGGACTGCAGTGGTTAAATGAAAAAAAATGTGCCCTTACAAGCATGTTGGGATTAGTAAGGCATAGTTTCCATGCCACTCCCCTTCTCTGATCAGAACTATAGCAATGATGCATATTTTTAAATATCCTGTATATTTTCTTCTAAAACTTACGATGTATCTACAGTTTTACAGTGGTAATAGCAATGAGAAAAAGGATATTACCATTATCATGCTTTGCTATTCCTGAAGTTATTTGTTCTACTTGCGAGAACTTAAGTTCCCAAAATCTGCAAATCCACATGTAGGTGTATAACCAAAGGACCTAATTTTGACCAAAACTCAGCCCATTTATTTACTCTGAAAACTATGAACAGATGTTTTGAATAGTGCTGGAGAAGACTCTTTAAGATATATCACAGCAGGAAAAATATTGTTAGTACAATTTTATAAAGCTTCTCTTCCCTGCCCCCGTAATTTGAAACCCTGTTTAAATAAATGCTTTGCCTGAAAGTCAGTGTGTCAATTTTGGCAGAGTCCAGGCTGCTGATCAGGTAGGAAGGGAAAGGGCAGCTGAGAGGTTTGCCAAAGGGAGAGTGGGTCGTGATGGGTAGTGCAGTTTATAATTATCACTCAAACCAACACACCTGTAAGGAATGGGCTTGTAATGCTTCCTTTCTCCTGATAGCATTTGCCACTGGTGTGTTTTTCTTGTAATAGAAACTGAAGGAAAGCTCAATTAGTGGGCTTTGGCTGGCAAGTACTTTTTGAGGGCTGGGATTGATAAGAGGGCAGTTTAAAACTGATTCCTGGGTTGGCCTGGGCTAAGAAGAGGGGCCCAAAAGAATCAGTACCAGCTGCGAAGTACTCTGTTCCCCTAAGGAGGACTTGGTTTGAAAACAGGTGTGAAGTCCCACAATAAAACTGCCCTAAGTGGATGGAGAGCAAATCATCAAACCCATCCTCTGCTAGCTCACAGAGTCCTGACGTTTTACTTCACTGAGTAAATCAGTAAAACCAGACCTTCGCTCTGCAATTTTCATGCACTTGGATGTTTCTGGAATGTTTGAGTCACAAACTCTGGAAAGCAATATTAAGATTTTAAACAAAATATAATTATAACTCTGTGTGTATACATGCATGCATATAAATACTTAAATCATAGCATGATTTCTTGCCATTGTAGCATTACTAATACAGGGTTTATGCATAGCTTATTCTGAGCTGAAAGCAAACTGGCAATGAAAAGAACTTGTCTGTCATTGCTGTTTGAACCATATGTTCTTCTATGAAGTCCTAGGGTTTCCTTCCTGCACATTTTTTTTTTTTTTACTGTGCAATGCTGACTGCTTAGCTGGCAAACTTAAATCACATGAAGTTACAGGTGTTTAGTTGCAGCTGTGTTACTTTCAAATACTTTTTATTCCACATACTCAAATGCTCTCCGGGATGGTTCAGCAAACACTTTTAGTCAATCTAGCATTTAATGCTATGGAAAATCAATGAGATTACATATGTTAATGAGCAAGAGGGTTGAGCTGAGACTTCAGTGTGAGTTGCTAGTACCAGGAAGGTTGAGCTGAGACTTCAGTGTGAGTTGCTAGTACCAGAACTATTTCTCTGATATTTTAGAATGACTTCTTTTTGAAACTAAATAGATATAAGTTGGTATGATTGCTATGTACACCTGTGTTTCTGTGCCTGGATGTCCAACATTAACAGAAAACTGGTTTCTCATTTATGAAAAGATTCTGTCACTGGTAAGAGTATGATTAGGTGCTAACCTGGCTAATACAAATCTTGAGTGAAACCCAGCAGTCTGATTTCAACCATGGTAAAAATGTGTTATTTGCCTAACATTCAACACTCAGACTTATAGACTNATATATATATATTTTTATATATATATATATATAGGAGAGTATATGTAATCCTTAGTCTTTGTGTAAAATGCCTTCTCAGCATCAGTGGAAAGTTGTACAATGAGATAGCTTTGATCCAGGACTTGCTGAAGTCTGTGATATCCTGCCATTGACTTTGGATGTTGAATCAAGCTTCTAATTCCTTGGAGTTCTGAAATTGGAAATGGTTCTTCAAATGTTCTTTTCTTTCTTTCCCTTTCAGGAAAACTGTCATTTTCATTGCAATATGTGTAGCTGTGGGTGTTGCTCAAGTACCCAAACNTCACATGAAGTTACAGGTGTTTAGTTGCAGCTGTGTTACTTTCAAATACTTTTTATTCCACATACTCAAATGCTCTCCGGGATGGTTCAGCAAACACTTTTAGTCAATCTAGCATTTAATGCTATGGAAAATCAATGAGATTACATATGTTAATGAGCAAGAGGGTTGAGCTGAGACTTCAGTGTGAGTTGCTAGTACCAGGAAGGTTGAGCTGAGACTTCAGTGTGAGTTGCTAGTACCAGAACTATTTCTCTGATATTTTAGAATGACTTCTTTTTGAAACTAAATAGATATAAGTTGGTATGATTGCTATGTACACCTGTGTTTCTGTGCCTGGATGTCCAACATTAACAGAAAACTGGTTTCTCATTTATGAAAAGATTCTGTCACTGGTAAGAGTATGATTAGGTGCTAACCTGGCTAATACAAATCTTGAGTGAAACCCAGCAGTCTGATTTCAACCATGGTAAAAATGTGTTATTTGCCTAACATTCAACACTCAGACTTATAGACTGTGTGCTGAACTGTTTTTTTTTTTATCAGTCTTATGCTCTTGTCAGTAAGTAAACCTGTGCTACCTGTCAGTATGTCTTCTCTTATATCTGCGCATAAGGTTTTAAGTCAAGATGTGATGTGTGGTTTTGGAGTGGTTTTCTTAACTTGTTTGGTCTTTTAAATTTTTTATATTGTTTACTTTCTCAAGAGCATTTGTATGTAATGTAACATACATCTTATTTGTAATGTAACAAAATTTTGTAATACAGGAACAAAAGCATGACACAACATTTTAATTTATCTCTACAAGTATTGCCTCGTCATTTATTTTGTAGTTTCTTTACAGTAAATTTATTTTCTTTACTTTCCAGCTAGAAATTTACTACATAGCAGCATTCATATTTGAAAGTTGCTGCAAGAAAACATGAAGCAGATGTAGTTAGTTTATTAATAAAGCCAGTGTAAAATGCATGNTTTTTTTTTTTAATGATGAGACATTTTTGTAATCTGCTACTAGACACAAATAGTAAATGGCTGTTGTTACCAGTGACCTTAGGTTTGGTTCCTTAATAATGACTTCAAGAAAATACCAGCTACAGCATAATGAGAGCAGAGGTTTAGAGCAACCAGTTTGGAAAAGATGACCTTTTGAAAATTACTCAGATTTTCTGTCTATGAAATTGCTTACATATTTAATCAAGCTCTTCACAAAAGAGGAGCCTTGTGCAGTGAAAAGGCTTTGATTGTCTTTACAGCCCGTGGGTGTCCCTGGGGGTGGCAGACTGTCTTAAACCCACGACACAGGCTACAACTGAGTTACCTCTGCACTCAGGGCTGTGCAAGCAAACCACTGCATATAATAAAAGCTTAGTGTAGGCTGGCATCATTAAAGCAAAAAGTGAAATTGTGTATTCATTTGTTTTTGCATTCAAATGGAGATGTTAGGGAGGAAATAAAGTTGTCTTTTTTTTAGTTTCTTTTTTAATCTGCCAGCTGTTATAACTGTACCAGATGTGCAGCTTGCACTGGAAACTACTGTGGGAGTATTAGCATCCTAAAGTGGTGGAGGCTAACATGCCGTTTAGTCATTTCTTATCTGCCTGGAAAGTGGCAGCATCACTTCTCTACCATGTTCCTTTACCATACAGGTCAAGCAAGAAATAAGTCATAGGTATGTTAACTGAAAATGCTCATCTGAATATGAACAGCTGTGTTGCACAGTTAAGACAAGGCGCGTTCCTGATAACATTTTGCTGGAGCCCTGTAGGATGTCTCAGCAGACTCCCACCATTATTCTCACTAAGCCTTTTTCCTTCTCATCACTCTATGGGACTAGTAAAGCTTCATTTTTTTCCTTCAGTTGCAGTGTATTTGGTTTCTGCTTTCCCCTGTTCTCTTTGTAGCTTTGCCTTCAGTTGTCTGCCTAGTAAGACGGGTTAATGATTTTTTTTTTTTTCACATCCGTCTCAACGGGGGAACATCTGCTTTTGTGATGATGGGATTACGCTGGATTTCTCTAATAGCTGAGTTCTCATTGGAGAAGGGCAGCACCCATAGATGTGAGTGGCCTGTCCTGCTCCAGGCCTGTGGGTGATGGAAAAGGCAGATGCAGCACCACCTAGGAAACGGGCAACCTGATGACTAATTACTCTGATGATGACTAATTACTATGATAACTAATTACTGTCAGTTCTGGTGGAGCTGACTGATGAATGACCCTTGTCTTTCCTTTCCCCATAATGATAAAGGGAAAGCAAGTGGTGTGTATACTAAGATTGTTAAAATAGAGAGTGCATTCCAAATGTCCTGCCTTCAGACTAGTCATGAGTATGGAGGAACATAGAAAATATAGGAGTGTTGAACAGTCAAACAGCCAAATTCTCTCATCACTGTCTAGTTTCTTCTGGGGATTTGTTTATACCATGAGGGTCAGAAGATTTTTTTTTTAGAGTTTTTCCTCCCCTCATTTTTCAGTAAGGCTATGAATTTTTCAAGTCCTCCCCCATAGAAGGTGGAAGAAAAGCACTTGACACAAAAAATCCCAAACAGCTTTTCCTTTCAGAAGACGAAATGTTACAATTTGGGAGACTAATGAGTTGAGTATACAGTAAGTGGAGACAGATGTTGTACAGACATGGGTAAACAAAGAAAACTGACCACTGATAGGTAAAGAAAATAGTGGTTGTTGTGTTGGGAGGAAGAGTTGAGAAGTTTGCCTGCTCCCAAAACCCTGTGTACTGCCAAGAGCTTCTGAAAGCCTTAAAATAAAATAAAAATGCATGTTGGACCAGAAATTAAATGACTGGCCAAAAAAAGTTTGGAACAGAGTTTTGGCTTGACAGTGAGTTAACAGACAGTAAGTCAGCAAGGAATAATTAGTCGGTACTTAATCTTTTGCTGACATTTTTCACACACCATTTATTTGTATTTAACTTTCTCAGGACCTGTCACTCTTTGCAGAAATCCGTTTGAAGGATATGGAGAATGTGTCTTATTATGCTCTCAGATGATTTTCCTTTTTTAAAATAACTTCTAGACAATGTGCTGTTTTCAAATCAGAACTCCAAAATATTTGGCATCTTAGCTTTCAGTTTGTTATTTGGTAGCGATACTCTTGAATGTCACTTCAAAATTGGCTGTTTTAAGCCAGTTTTTCAGTTTATACTTTAATTGATAATACTTTAGATTCATTGTATTTTTCATACAAATGTAATAATTGCAAATATTTGAAAATGCAAATAATTGCCAAATATTTCAGGTTAGGGTGTGATATTTGGGCTCAGCTTTAGATTATTAGCTGCTCTCCTCTGTGGAGTCAGCTGGCCCAGCCAGTGCGTGGAAGTGCTGAAGAAGTGTCTTTGTTCATTACTTGCATGTGTAAGACCTCTGCATTGCCCAGAGCTCAGGACCTCTCTTCCACAAGGGTAATACAAGTACAGCTTTCTCCTCCATAACTACATGCAGGGATGGAGTCCTGAGAAAGTGCTGTGGTTCATTAGCAGATGCTTTGTGTGTTGGAGCTCTACTAAAACCCGACCTCTGCTATCAGTTTGACAGATAAAAATACAGCCATAGTAAATTACTTGCTCTGAAGCAAAACATCTTGAGAAATTGGCGTACACGACACTTGCTGCAAAGATACTCTTTCTCCATATCTCTGTCTGTGCTGGCTACCTGCCAGGATCATCTTGGTGCATCCATGAATCTCAAACATGACTAGAAACACTGCAAGGTGTGTAATTAATTTTCAAGATGTACTGTGCAGTCAGGTTAATGCTCTTGGTTCCAATTCATAAGCCACTCTCAAGGAAATCTCAGGCTGTTTTCATAATTTACCACTGAAACTAAGCCAACATCTGTCTATTCTTAAAGTTTGCTATGAATACTTTCAGTAAACAGAAAAAAAGTCTCCTTTCCCAGTCCTCCCTATTTTCTCAGTGAACATCCATTTGTTTCAGCTGCTCTTTTCTTGTAATATAATAGAGAACTGTTAACTTCTTTTATTGCAAATTTTTGTTATGCCATTTAATAGCTTTATTTACTTAATATAAGTACATTGTACATGGTAAATGTAAGTGAGCTAAATGCAGTGAGAAGTGCCAGTCTCATCCTAGTTGGGCTTATTAGATCACTGTAGCTGTTAGATACTGTGGTCATTTCCACTATAGGCAGTGGACTGAAGCTTAGATCCAGCCAGTTCTATTTAAGGAAAAATATAAATGGTACTGTAGGCTTCTGTGCAATGCTGTTTATGACAACTAAATGGTTCAGTTTCCTCTTGTGCAGAAAATAAAAAAATATAGGTTAAAGTGGACTCAACTGGTCCTAAAAGATCAGAGTCAATGCTGAAGTTAATTCAGGTCATTGGGTCCTGTCCCTTTGGGCTTTGAAAATTTTCAAAAATGGAGATCACACCGTGTCTCTGCCCCCCAGGTCCCACACTTGAAGGTTTTTGCCATGAGAGTGCTTTTTGTTTGTATGGAGCTGGAATTTCTTGTGTTGCAGCTTGTACCTGTTATTCTTCAACTTTTCTTTCTTTTCCCCTATAAACCCAATTCAGGTAATGGACAACTATAATTAGATTCCCCTAAATCTTCCCACCTCCAGGCCCAACAAATCTACCTCCTTCAACCATTTCTCATGCCATGTGTTTTAGCCCTCAACCTTCTTGTCTCCATTTCGATGATTGCATTTTGTCTGCCTCTGTAGTGTTTCTGTAGCACTTCTCACAAACACAGTTTTGCTGATCACAGTGCTATAAGTGCTGTGTTATTATGTGATGGTACTGGAAGACTGCTGGTGACATGTGGTTTAGCTCCTGTTCAAGCCTTTGTAGTGTTTCTGTTTCAGCTTGTTATAATCTATGCAAAATTAATATTGAATTATTAATTTTGAAATTAATATCCAGGCAAAAATTAATATGCAATAAAAATTATTGCCATTAAATTCACCAGAAAACTTATTTACAAGGTTCAAATGCACAGTTGTAGATATTTTCATGGAGGAAACAGGTAATTTTAACAAGAAAAAAACTAGCAAAATAAGCAATTTAAACTGGAAAGAGACCCCACCTGGAGTACTGTGTGCAGTTCTGGAGCCCCCAGCACAGGAAGGACATGGAACTGTTGGAGCGGGTCCAGAGGAGGCCATGAAGATGCTCAGAGGGCTGGAGCAGCTCTGCTATGAGGACAGGCTGAGAGAGTTGGGGCTTTTCAGCCTGGAGAAGAGAAGGCTTTGAGGAGACCTTAGAGTAGCCTTCCAGTATCTGAAGGGGCCCCACAGAAAGGCTGGGGAGGGACTATTGACAAGGTCTTGCAATGATAAGACAAAGGGCAATGGGTTTAAACTGGCAGAGGGAAGATTTAGACTGGATGTTAGGAGGAAGTTCTTTACAGTGAGGGTGGAGAGGCACTGGCACAGGTTGCCCAGGGAGGTTGTGGCTGCTCCCTCCCTGGAGGTGTTCAAGGCCAGGTTGGACAAGGCCTTGAGTGACCTGTACTAGTGGGAGGTGTCCCTGCCTATGGCAGGAGGTTGGAACTAGATGATCCTTGAGGTCCCTTCCAACCTTACCATTCTATGATTCTATGAATATGTCGCTTGCCCTCTAGGGGGACCCGAGAAGCTCCTTTCTGCTGAAGCAGAAGGCACAATCAGTTTGTTACAAAACCAAATCAGAACTTTGATTACAAAGAGGATTTGTGAATATTTACTCACAAAATAGTCTCTCCGGATTTCCAGGTCTGTNTACAAGGTTCAAATGCACAGTTGTAGATATTTTCATGGAGGAAACAGGTAATTTTAACAAGAAAAAAACTAGCAAAATAAGCAATTTAAACTGGAAAGAGACCCCACCTGGAGTACTGTGTGCAGTTCTGGAGCCCCCAGCACAGGAAGGACATGGAACTGTTGGAGCGGGTCCAGAGGAGGCCATGAAGATGCTCAGAGGGCTGGAGCAGCTCTGCTATGAGGACAGGCTGAGAGAGTTGGGGCTTTTCAGCCTGGAGAAGAGAAGGCTTTGAGGAGACCTTAGAGTAGCCTTCCAGTATCTGAAGGGGCCCCACAGAAAGGCTGGGGAGGGACTATTGACAAGGTCTTGCAATGATAAGACAAAGGGCAATGGGTTTAAACTGGCAGAGGGAAGATTTAGACTGGATGTTAGGAGGAAGTTCTTTACAGTGAGGGTGGAGAGGCACTGGCACAGGTTGCCCAGGGAGGTTGTGGCTGCTCCCTCCCTGGAGGTGTTCAAGGCCAGGTTGGACAAGGCCTTGAGTGACCTGTACTAGTGGGAGGTGTCCCTGCCTATGGCAGGAGGTTGGAACTGGATGATCTTTGAGGTCCCTTCCAACCTTACCATTCTATGATTCTATGAATATGTCGCTTGCCCTCTAGGGGGACCCGAGAAGCTCCTTTCTGCTGAAGCAGAAGGCACAATCAGTTTGTTACAAAACCAAATCAGAACTTTGATTACAAAGAGGATTTGTAGAATATTTACTCACAAAATAGTCTCTCCGGATTTCCAGGTCTGTATTATAGTCTCAGACAGTACCCAAAGCACATGGAGGGGTTACTGTCAGTGATATGGTAGCTGTTAGAGGCTTTGGAGTTTCCCCCAGGGCTTTAGCAGGATGCTAGGGGTTAACACAGTCTCTGACCTGGTCTTGGTTCCTTCCTGGGCGGGGAGTGTGCAGGCAGACACAATGTCTTGCTGGTAGTTAGTTCTTGCCACAGCATGGAGGCACTTAATGCCTTTCCCAGGTAGACTGAGGCACGCCAGTTTCCAGGTGGACAAGCTTGAAGCATCAAAGCCAAGCTGGTGTGGAGCATTAGGCAAAGCAAAGCAGAGCAAAGCACAAAGGCAGAGAGCACGTTGCTTGCAACTTAGCTCATATTTATTAATTGCCTGAGTCCTGGCTCCATTTGGCCACAGAGATTCACCAATTAGGATGACACTTTGCCAGAACTGACCATATTGGGCAAAACCAGGAGCTTGCTTTACCCTTGTTTGGGAAAACACAGTTCATGCATAAACAAGTATATGCACCTTGTTTACTACCAGAGCAGACTGGATGTCTCCAAACCTTTTGTCTTCTCTCCCACGCTGCTCCCCACTTAGCAGAGGAGGAAGGGGGGCATGGAACCATGCCTGGACAAGTCAGGACATATATTAGGCCTATATTGGCCTTCCACAACAAACTGCAGCTTAAGTGTCAGTATGTAAACTGAAGGAAAAAGGTATTTATGCCCACCACCTCCAACATGCCTAAATCTGATTTAGGCAATATCAAATTAATTTGGTCATCTTTGACTGTCAATTTATCCTTTAGGAGGAAAGTGACTTTGATTTCTTACCCTAGGTCAGATACAATTTCAGCTTATCTTGAGGCTAGATAACTGTTTCTGCCCATTAAGTGGAGATATTTAGCCATATACAAGATGGAGATATTGCAAGATCACAGCTAAGGAAAGGGCTAAACCATAAAGGTTACATTGTACAAGACACTAGAGAATCCATCAATGAATCCATCCCATTTCACCCTGCAGGAAGATCTGCTACTCAGAGTGGTATATGACAAAGCCAAATCTATAGGACATAAACTAGTAGGACAGCTGTTTGCTATGTATCCTTAATGTCAACTGCTGCCTCCTTCTGTGGAGCTCACTCTTAATTCAGTGTGTCTGAGTAGCTACAGCATTGCATTTTCTGGGAAGACAGATGAGCCAGAAGATGAGACTGCTGCCCCTTGGGTCCTGACATTGCTCCTTTGCCCTTGTCTGCAGAAGCAGAGTTCATCTCATCCATGCCCCTAGCAAGTGAACTGTGTGGATGGAAAGGACACAGCAGTGTCTCACTCCGTTGCATCTCCCCTTGGAAAGATCTTTGTTTTCTTTTAGTCTGGATAACTTTGGCACAGATACATACAATTAAGGGTGATCCCACTGGGAAGACAATTCCCTTCAAAGCCAGCTCTGTCATGGCACAGGGCCTTACTTGTCAGGAGGGGAGCTCCCTGGTGGAAGTATAGCTGTTCTTCTGGGTACTGGCTGAATTACCTCCGCAGCACGTAGAAGTGTGAACCTTGCAGAGGAGCTTCTATTTTGCTTTGAGACTGCCACTACCTTTCCGTGCTGTGCTGAGATGTTACTGTGTTATGAATAGCTTATCCCTCTTTAAAACCAAAGTAACCTTCCCCCCATGTGTTTTTTTAACTTTTCAGACAAATAGGAGGATCATGGTTTTACTGAAGAATGTTTTGGACAACAACAACAACAACAAAAAAAGCTAAAAAAATTATCTGCTCAAAGGGTAGTTAGGATTAGACAAATAAAGAGGAAACTAGTAAAGTGTGTTCATTAATTAGTGTGGAAAAGTTAAGGATAGCAAATAGGGATTTTTCAGTTTCATAAATGAATTAACCTGAAGTGGGCCTTTCTCTGAATTTTTGTAAAATTTTTTTTTTTTTAGATGGAAGTTTTTTTCTGGCTTTAATTATTTGTTTGATTGATATGAAAGATTGGTGTGCCTTACACTAGGGATTTGGTGGCCTTGCTGTGTGCAGTACACTCTAGGAAGTACAGATTTGTTAAGAATTTGTGTGTACATTTTTTTTAATACAGATCTGAATTTATGACCTTGTAAAGGAAATGAACAGTATACCTTTATTTCTGTTTTACAGGAATAGATGTTCTTCATCAGCTAGGCCTTGTGGAAGACATTCAACAGCCCTCAGAGACAACAGTGCCCTCAAAATCATCTCTCTTACCTCGGGGTGTTCGTCTAACTGTTTCAGGAGTTGTACTAACTGGTGATGCACATATTGAGTCCCCTACTGTTCAAGTCATACCATCAAATCTAGGACGTCAGTTCACTATATTGGTTGGGTTATACTCTTACAGAGTGAATAATGCTTTCCTTTTCAGTATTAGGAAGAAAAGTAGATTGCAGTTTGGTGTCCAGCTGCTACCAAGAAAAGTAGTGGTGTACACTGGATGGAAGCAATCCATATACTTTGATTATAGTGTTCATAATGAACAATGGCATTCATTTGCCATTGACATTAGGGACAAGACTGTCTCAATATTTGCTGAGTGTGGAAAGACATACTATAGCAGAGAAGTGCTTTCTGAGGTGGAAATATTTGATTCAGATGGTTTATTCACACTGGGAAGGATGGACTCTCACTCTGTCAGCTTTGAAGGAGTTATATGTCAGCTAGATATTATTCCCTCTGCAGAAGCTGTTGCAAACTATTGTAAATATGTGAAACAGCAATGTCGCCAGGCTGAAACATACCGATCTCTGCTAGGAGCACCATATGTGTCAGATGGGCTGGGTGTTTTTTCAAAGATGATCACTGATGAGAAAAAACAGTCAGAAGGTGTATCAGCTCATAGAAGGAAAGAAGTCTCAAACTTCCCTGTTACCAGTGTTGCTCAAACCGTCTTTCTTCCAAAACACTTTGAGTCGAGAAATGTCTCTGCATCAGAGTTTGCAGAGGCCAAGTCACTGTTGCTGGAAACCTGGCCTGAAACAGAGAACATCAATCTGCCTCCCCATCAGCAAGCAATGAGCAAAAAAAGAAGCATCACTAAACTCCCCTCAGGATCACATCCAAATACTTTAGATAATACCACAGAAGATGCAGGCAGACAAAGTGAGCCTTCTCTGATCTCCCCTGTAAAACAGAGTAAAACTGAAAACAAGGGAATGGACAAAGCAAACCAGCATATAGAACAATCAAGCAAAAACCACCAAATCTTCAACACGACTCTGTACAGTTTGCCTGCTGATGTCTCTCTGGATAATCAACTCAGTCCAGGGCAGGAAGGTGCATTTGATGCTGATGAGACTTACCACATGGAAAACAGTTACAAAATTAGTATTGATAATTATGGTTATAACTATGAAGATCTTGACAAAATGTTTGAAATGCGAAGTGTCAGAGGTCCAAAGGGGGAAACTGGGCCTCCTGTAAGTTATCCTTACTATTTTTTTTACCCATAATGCAGCAACGTTCATTTAACAGAGCTTTTGAAAGAGTCCTTGCAAAGCATGCCAGAGCTGTGACTGCCATTTCTCCCAGCTGTACTGTACAAATGTTTGTCTGCCTTAAGTATGTCTCTTCCTTGCATGTAATTTTGCTGTAAGCATTGTATATTTCTGTTTGCTGGCAGAATACAAAGACATTCAAGGCATTCACATTCTGATGAAGTGGTAGGCAACCCAGACTTCTTTAAAATTTGAAATGGAGGCAGATGTTTGCAACTGTTAATTATGGGGAGTACACATTTAATAAAACTATGGGATAAATTCATATAGTACACAAGTGCACATGCTGGTCCATGCAAAGAGCAACCAGGCTGTTTGGAAGGCTGACATTGCTTTCTCGGTTGAGCATTGCTATCAAAAGTCACAACTGTAGGAAGAGATCAGCTACAGCATCTAGACTGTTAAAACCATTTTTAAGCCAAAGTTATGGAGTCCTGCAAACCTGTATGTAAATTGATTTTTAGATCAGTCTTAGAAGATTGTGTGGCATTTTTTCAGTTTGCAGGGTAGCAATTGCAAGAGCATGGTAGTGCTTTTAATGGGAAGCTGTTTGTCCTTTCTTACTATGCACACAAGGCTCAAACTTCTTAATACATAAAAATGGGAGCAATGCACATGAAGCTACAGACATGAAAGAATGGCAGTTCCTTCTTGTCTGGGGAAATACAATGGTTTGTGCTTTTTTTGAGCTTTTAGTTATCATTTTTAAAGCATATAATGGAGCAGTTAATTCCACTTGCTTGTCTTTTTTTTTTGTGTTTTTTTTTTGTTTGTTTGTTTTTTTGGGTTTTTTTGTGTATGTGCACACATTTTTGTTGTTAGTACTGGAAAGCAATGTGATATGTGTAAAGCAGTTCTCAATACATAACCGAATGTGCCCCAAAATCTCTTGCACGTATTCTTTCAGCACTGAAATATATTTTTCTTAAGGTAGTCAGCTACTGAGAACCTATTTAAAAGTTCAATTTTAACTCTAAACAGGATCCAGATGCAAAGAGATTGTTACACGATTGAAAAATGTGTTAACAAGTAAGTCATGTTAGTCCAGGGATGCTCTTACTTAATCATTTTGGAATGTGAAGTGATTATTTTTTCCCATTTTTTGACCCTTTATGATAGTATTTATGGGGACATATGACTTAGTATATAGCTTTCATAAATATGAGGTTAACTTTGTCCCTGCCTATGGCAGGGGATTGGAACTAGATGATCCTTGAGGTCCCTTCCAAACTTACCATTCTATGATTCTGACTTCCATTTTTGAAGTTTACAATATTTAATAACTGCTAATGGAAGCTTTTGATTTTAGTATGTAATTTGTAGGTTGTGATTTCAGTCAGTTACAGCCAAGAAGGCAAAATTCTTTTTTATTAGGCACATAAATGGCTGCTGGTAATGCTGTAGATTGTTTGCATTACTAAGAAACTCCAAGCAAATGCTTTGGGGGTTTTTGTGGGAGTTGGGTTGGTTGGTTGGTTTATTTGTGGGTTGGGTTTTTTTGTTCTTGTTTGGTTGTTTGGTGCACTACCTGTGCAGCATCAAAGACGATAGTTAATTTGAGGTTTTGAGGATGCCTTTGTTCCCATTTTCCATGCCTGTCTTACAGAAGGTTGTCTCATCTGGGAAGGCAGAGCGGACTCTGCATTTGATATAGTTAATAGCAATGAACATGGTGCAGTTGTGCTGAAGCTCTTTGCTGTGTCAGGGTTTAAATAGGAACAAGTCTGAAGACTTAGAGATCTGTGACAGAGTTGGAAAGTTAATCTAGAGCTTTATAGGCACTAGTCAGGCTGAAGGGGCCAGCAGCACCCACTGGAACAGTCAAAGCTAAAGCTCTGTGCTGCCAGAGAGGTGGATGCCAAAGGGTAAAGAGGCCTCTGCGTGGCCTTGTCTGCACAAACTTTTGTAGAGTTGTATTCATGGATGTTGCATGGCACAGGAGCTGCCACTGTCATTGGCCTCGCCTTTGAAGAGGAGATCTTGGTTTGTAGAGAAGAGCACTGATGATCCAGATTTTACATGTGTGGCTTTAACATTAATGCATAAGTACTCAGAGTCTTATCAGTGGGGATCCTTGAAGAGCAACACTGAGGAACTTACAGACTTACCTTGTAGCAAAAAATCCTGAGGAGGCACGAAAACCCCTTATCTTTTTTTTTTTTTTTTTTTTTTCCCCTTCTTCCTTTGCGTTGTATTTGGTTGGAATTTTCTTTCAACATTTCAGCACAGAACTAATATTCATTATGTTGGAATTGATAGGTAAGAGATAGCTTTTGTGGTTCCTCAACTCCGCAGCTTCATTTAGGTTTTAATCATTTAGCAGAGCTGATTCTTGCTTTGTATAATTAGGCCTGTTGTATTCTGTGATCCCACAGCTGTGAAATTCACCCTGCAAAGCAAAGCTGGGATCCAGAATTAAACATTTCATATATGGATAGCATATGGAAGTGGGGAGCTATTCATTAAAAGCTGGTAAGACTCTGATTAAAGTGAAATGACACAAAACCCCTATGAAAATACAAAGTGAATTTAAAGCGGAACAGTGTGGTCTTGAACCACGAGTTCAGAGGGAAAGCTGCTCCGTTCATTTGATGAGCCACTCCTTTTTGTGTTGCAGAGGTTCTTGGCACTGTATAAAGTGCAAAAGAATCTGGTATGTATTTTCAACTGTTTAACATTCAAACTTATGTTCTTTGTTGCACAGTCCTTAAAGCAGTTTGCAGTACATGATACATAGTTACATACTTGGTAGAAGGGGAGGTTAATGGGAGTTGAAGAGCTGATTTATGTTACTTGCTGGTAGATAATTGCATCTGCAGACCTATCTGTGCAGGATTTGATTTCCCCCCATGAGAAATGAAGTAGGAATTAGTTTCTTCTATTGGGAAAGCTTTATGGATTATGAAGACAATCAGCCAGGAGGAGAAATAGTAGAGGACCAAAAGGTAGTATTCCTTAGGCTATCTAGTTGGTAAGGAGAAACAGTCTGGAGATATTTCCAGGAGGAATTGAAATGCAAGCTCTACATTAAGCAGAATTGAACCCTGGGTGAGATTCCAACCAAGATGTGTGAGAGAGCGCCCTGAGAGAGGGCACTTCAGAGATCTTAAATGTGGTGCTAAATTAACACCAGCTTATTTTAGCTTATTCCACTTACTTTACTCTTACCTACCCTTTCACACTTCCATTTATTTAACATCTAGGTTATTTCTCAGTTGAATAAAATTGCCTAATGAGGTGTCCCTGGCTACAGGGAGTATACTAGGCAGTTAATCACTTCCATGCATTTTAGCCTTGCAAGTAGCCCTGATCTTTCCCTGCCCAGGCTGAGAAATCTCAGTGTCTGCTGAATCAGATAAAAACTTGGGTTTTTTTCAATTTTATTTTTAGCAGCAAAAGTACGTTAGATTTAAATATTCAAACATTTAATGTAACTCACTTAAATGGATACAGTTTTCCTACCTTCTGACCAGCAATATTGAAAAGCTTTAATCAAAGTCAAAGCCATGTAGATATTCCTCTGATATTGATAACATTGCTTTGGCTGTTGTAGGAAAAAGGGACAGACTTCCAAAGACATAAAGAAAGGAGGTTAATTGTACACAGGGGACTGCCTACTCGAGGGCATTTGGAAAAGGTAATATATGGTGTTTATTATCATTTCCAGCGAAATACAAGTGAGGCAGGAATAAAAAGTGGGTGGACATTCATGTTTTGTAGGATTTTTTTTTTTTGGCTCAATAATTATGTATGAAGTAAGACAGTTTCAAAAGGTAGACAAAGCGCAGTAGGAGTACATAGAAAAATTCTTCATGACAGAATCGGAATTCCAGAAAGTCTAAAGCTGATGGAATGAAACTTAGTGCAATAGTACAGAAATTAAAAGTACAGAGGATGGGTGAGTGATTGGCTAGGCAGTCAGATAAGAATACATGCATCTTATCACTGTGATGCTTGATAAGTACCAGGACTGGTGGGTATCAGAGACAGGCTGGTTTCCTGCTGCTTTGGGTATGCTGAGGCTGCATGCTAGAAAAGCCGCCTCAGATTTGGGTGATGTGCTTTGACAGATTGGAAGGATTGCTGAAGGTTGCAGCAGTGGTGGCACAGTTACAGAAAATACTCTGAGCAAAGGTTAAAGCAAAAGTGTGTAGTAATTAAAATAAGGGCCAAATGTTATAATTCTGCCGAGAGTGAGTTAATAGAGATAGTTTTTTGCCTCTTTGCAGGAAGCATGGCAAGACAGAGAAGGAAATTTTAGGTGGGACATAAGGAAAACTTAGCTGATCAGAGTGATACCTGCACAATAGAACAAGTGACTTTAGCAATGTTAGACATGGAAACTTCCTTTCTTAAAAAAGGTCTCTTTTAAGAGACTTGAAGCCTGATGTTACTGCTTACTCCTCTGCTGTATTTTGGGTACGTTAGTGACAGTATGCAGAAAGGTTCATGTTTGGTTTTGGGTTTGTTTTGTTTTGTTTTTTTGTTTTGTTTTGTTTAGCTAAGGGACTGCTTGCCTTAGGGATATGTTGGATCAAGCATTAAACTCACATTTCTTTAGTCTTTTTAAAAAGTGTTTGAGGTGAGCTGAAGTTGAGTGGTTTGGGGATAGGCAAATGCCTTTTAAAGAGGAACTTTGTAGTTGTTTTGCAAGAGAAACTTAAGTGAACATGATCAGCAACAGGATCAGCATATGCCTGTGCAGAAGTCTTAACTGCTTAACACAGAATTTACTGCTGTGTGTCTGAAATCTTAGGGTCCTGTTATATCGAAATTAAATCCTTCCCGTTACCTCTGGCTTAGTGCAAGTTTAAAACACATCCATCCATAGAAGGGCTTTCAGGACTCCAGAAAAGTGTCTGTGAAAGTTCAGCAATATATTCACCCTAATAACCACTTGAAAGGTAGTGAAAATTTTTGCAAGAGTAGCATCTGCTTCCATTATTTCACAATTAGGTCATAATTATTTGGAACTTAAGCTTCTCTCCTCAACAGCTAAATGAAATGTTTATGCTTCCTAAGGACAGTAAGTTGTAATATCTTTCTGAAGGCACATATGATGTTATTAAATAAATTGATTTTAAATTTGTGTCAGTAATATTTACACAGTCACTTTTTTTGTTGGGGGGGGGGGGGGGAGTGGGTAAAATGTCAAATGCAAACAAACAAAAAAACCACAACAAGAAACAAAAAAAACCCAAAACCCAAAGAACAACCAACCAACCCAAAAAAAACCCAAAAACCCCCAACTCCAAAAAACCACATTAGCACTTTTAATTCCTTCAGATTTGTTTAATTATTATTTCCAGTAGTTAGAGGAGAAGCTATTCAAACAAATGACTAGTTCATTGGTTTAAGAGAGTTTGGCTCCCTCTCAGAGGTTAACTTCTGTGGCTTGCAAGGCATAAATAGCTTCCTAGCTAGTAAAAACTAGTCATGCTGATTTCAAGTTGTAGTTGGCTTCATATATTGAAGAACTACATAGGGTAGAAGTAGTCAGAAAAGCATTTTCAGGGAGGCTTGTGTATGCTTTACTAAGTCTGCTGTCAGTGGAGATGTTGCTTGAGTTAGGAGTCTGAGGAGGATAAGGAGTGATATACTTTGGTTAAGGAGAGTCCTTGCTAATACTGTAATCAAACACCTGAATTGCTGGTGCTGATGGCTTATTATTGTTAACCGGAGACTTAATCTACAGTGGTTGTCTGTGATTTAGGAAGCCTTGAGGAAGCACTGTTCATCTCTGGCTGTATAACCCAAAATACTTCACTGCTTCTTTTAGGAGTTGCTGAAGGCTTGGTTGTGATTAGATTTTACTCCTCCTGTGTTTTTTAGATGGAAAGATAATTGCTTATGAGCTACTGTAATGGAGATGAGAGGGGGTTTGGGTGGTGGCGGTTTTTTGGTTCATGGGTTGGGCTTTGCTTGATTTTGGTTTTGTTTTGGGTTTTTTTCTTTTTTCCAAATGAAGTAAGTACTGTTAAAGAAGACACATAGGGGAAAATATTATCACTGCACTTATTCAGTAAATCAGCAGCAAAGATCAAGGATCTTCACAAATGCTCATTATGATTTCTATTGGGAAAATGGAGAAGTTTGGCTATTAATATATTTTTAAGGAAATGCAGAGAGCATCAGAAACAGGGATATTGTACTACAAATCTAAAAATAAGGCACACTAGTTACAAGTATTTTTTTATGAGAAAAACACAATGTTTCCCTTTGTAGTCCCATGAAGATTTTCAAGGCAAAGTGCATTTCTTAAAATTTGAGAGGACGTTATTAGAAGGCATACTACTTCAGCAGGGGCAGAGTGGGAGCTCTCTGTGCTGTTTCAGATACAGTTTTGAACCTGGACAAGAATACCAGGTCAAGAGCTCTCTCTTTGTCTACCTGACACTTTTTGTTGGTGGTGGTGTTGTTATTAAACATGAGATCTTTGTACTTAGGAACATGAGGATACAAGTGAGCATTTATGCAATCAGGCTGAATAGCAAATCTATTCTAAAAGTATGACATGTTTCAGTTTGACTTAAAGACCAGGACTGCTACACAGATTTGTCTTCTAAGCTACACAGAGAAGGAAATGCAGAATGTGTGTTTCAGCGTGACTTTATGTGGTATGGATGTACCAATATTCCTAACTACTAACAGCAGCTGCACTACAATTAGACTCCTAAGATTATTGTGATTAATTGCAGAGGGAAATCAGGTTGTTTTTTCTTCCCCAGAACATTGTTTTCCCCAAAATTGTCTAGAGGGATCGTTACTTTGGTGAAATGAATGTAATTGGCTTGACAATGCCCCAAGTCTGTAATCAGCATTGTCTTCTCTGCCAGTGACATTATCTTTCCAAGAAGAAAGAGTGAGCACTTCCACAAACCGAGGCTTTAAAACACACAAATTTTGTCTTAATAATATGTTGGTTGCTAATAAAACCCCAAAGAGTGGTTTTCTCCAATTCTCTCTCTTTTTTTTTGTTTGTTTTTTGTTTGTTTGTTTTTTTTAAAGTCTGTTTAAGCCACCACAGCAATGGGATTACTTGGATTTCTGCTAAAGCTCTGACTTCCTTTGCTAGCAATTGTATGGCAGCTGAATTCATCCTTAAGAATATTCCATTCTTCCCTAGGACTCAAGTGTAGTACATGAAATAAAAGTTACTGCAGATTTTAGTGTAGAGATCTCATTTGCATTTGAGTACAATGAAGTAGATCCTAGAGTTTTGAATGTGAACAGCAATTACAGAAACCAAAAGATTTCTCTGATCCATTAGACATACAGAGGGTGGTACACTGTCTAATATTCTTATAGCAACTAATAATCTAATTAATTTGCCAAAGAAACATCTGTTTATATGCTGACATTTACAAAAAAAATATATATATTAATTGCATTTTCTTCTAAGAGAGTGATATTAACTACATACAAGGACAAACATGTTACCAATTTTGAGAAGCTTTCAACAGGAAAATGAACAATCACTTGTCAATGTTTATTTGCCTCTATTTCATGTCTGTCTTTTCTGTGAGGTAGTATCTAAGTTTTTCAAAGTTACTCCTGACTGTTCTAAAATGTTTGGCATACCAGCATGCTTATTTTAAAAAGCTTAATTATTCCATCTTCTTCGTTTTGAAATACACAGCACTTGCTTGTTTCTAATCCTTGAACTGATGTCTTCTTCTTTTAATATAAATACACTTAAGTAAAAGTTATTCTCTAGGTTGTTAGCTCCAATTGCAGTGACACAAGATACCTTCTAAAAAGAAATGAGATTTAGAGGCAGATTAAAAACACACATGCTTGTAGTTCAGAGATTGGGTTTCAAACTGAGAAGGTCTGCATGAATAAAAAACCATCAGCTAGAAGAACAAGTCTGATGCAGACTTGTGATTCCGTCCTTATGCTGTGTTTTAGCTTCACCTGTTTTGATTTTTCTGTCACCAGGGTCCTCCAGGTCCTCCAGGTTTACCTGGTCCGCCAGGAAAGAGAGGTCCTCGGGTGAGTGAAACAGCAATGTTCTTCTATAGCTCTAGGCAGGTCACCAGTAATCAAACTGGAGTTTGCATAATTTTGTTTTTCTCTACTTTATTCATATGTTTGATTATCATAGAAGTGTATGGTTCTTAATGTTTGGCAGATGGGTTAAAGTAAGCAAAAGCAAACAGTTGTTGGGTTTTTCTGGCATGAGCCTCCAGCAGAGTTAATTCAGTGTATGGGTGCATACACAAAGCATTGTTACAGTTTTAGCTGGCTTGTGCTGCTCTCACTTCTAGTTTTTCCATGCTGCTCCCATCTGCTGCAATCTAAGGTCATGTTCATTTGTATTTGGAATGAGGGGGAGTGAGCAGTGCATGTCATGGCCACAGAGGATCAGGCAGTGGATACAAAATTAACCACTGTGAGACACAGACCAAGGGGAACCACTTCCAAAAATCTGTTTCAGTGCTGTGTTACACAGCTTGGTAGATACCTGGTTAATTTGCTCAAGAAATGAGCTACAGTAGCCTATGTTGATTTAGTTTCTCCACCCCAACAGGAGCAGGGACAGCAGCCTGCAGTGAGCAAAGGGCTATGCCCCAAGCTGCCAAGAGAATGGGAGAAGTCTGTGCCACCAAAAGGATTAGATAATGGCGCAAAAATCTGTGTTTGCGCAGTTGTGTACCAAAAGCTATGCATGAGGAGTCTCTGAAGCCATGCTTGATTTTAGGGGTTTTAGGGGAAGGGTAGCTGGAGAGAGGAGTTGAGACTGTGTAGATGACTTTGGGTCGTGGTTTTTGGTATGTAAGTGGTTATATGGCTGGAGCACACTCATCTAGGCAAATTGCAAGTTGGAGATAAGGGACTAATTTATCTCAAGGCTCAGCACATGCGTGGGAGAATTTTTGACTCAGTCTTTGAGGAACATTTAAACAAGCTGCTGCTCAATAGTGTGTTGAACATCACATGTTTTTCTGGCTTTCAAAACTTTGTGTGTCTGGGTAGAAAAGTGTACTAGTGAAAGGATCTGAAACCTCAACAGATGCTTTAGAGCAGTTTGGGGAAAGGAAGTGAGTAAGACAGGGTTAAAAGTATAAAATGAAAAGCATTCCTTCAAATCTATATTTCTGATTTCTTGAATCATTTTTACAAAGGATCCTTCTATGTAAGAGCTGAGAATTGTTACAGTTTAGTTTTTTATGTTGGATACTGCCTTTGTCAATGATATATCTGGCTGCAGAGACAAGATCCCACATACCCAAGCAGGTCTTCTCAATTGGAGTGTAGTCTTTGATTTGGAGGAGGCTGCCCTTATATTTAAAGCCATACATGTTGTTGACATATCTCTTGCTCAGTTGTTTGCTTTGTTGGCTTTTTTTCCTGCAGGTCTTTTTGTTTGGTTGGTTGATTAGGGGTTGGGTTTGTTTTGTTTTGTTTTATTTTGTTTTTAAGGTATAGAGTACTTAAGAGTACAGTGCTCTGCCGTGTGGGTTTTCTGGATTAATTATTAAGTAGGGTATAATTTCCAGTGTAAAGAGAGAGCTTACAGGAGAGGTGCTTGGGAAAATATGAAAATGGCCAAGACGAGTATTTACTAATAGCTCTGAGCTTAAAATATTGTGATGGTTTGGG